>JAUCBJ010003953.1:0-127153 GCA_032718475.1 Nemertoderma westbladi
TATAATCCAAATTTAACTATAAACAATAAATAATTTAACTGACTGTATTTTATTAGTAGACAAGATAAGGCCTACACGTTCGTGGGGCGTCGCGCAAATGATAACTTTGGCAAAAATTGGCAAAAAAATCAATTTGATCTTGAGTCAAAAGTTCGAGAGGTATTTGCCCGTAACTTCGAAAATATTGGAACTAGTATGCCCATACAAAATTTAGTTGAAAATGGTTATAATCTACGATAGTTATTTTACGAATTAACAATTTGTTTTTTTTCTTGATGCGATCCATTCTTTTCAATAAATATATACCCAACATTCTAGAACGTGTTATTTATCTCCAGAGTACAGGTGAGTACAGGCAAATACAGTAGGTAACAAAGGCATGTCTATACAATATCTCAATTGCATATGCTATCAAGGACTACTCTACTACAGGACTTATAGAGCTAAAACTAAGCCCCCGCTGCGGGGTCCATTCAGTTCTCATACTAGACCGAGTTTATGCAAAACAAAATAATCCATCATAAGGTTTTCGGGGTCAATCAAACAGTACAAATACAGCTCCGTATAAATGTCATTGTATTGTAATTTCAGTTGTCAACTTTCATTGTATTTCCAGCTTAAAACCTTGCAATACACTTAAATAATTATTATTAAAATAGTAGCTGGAAGTCTACTGCAGTCAGTTATATTGGATGGTTTTATAGTAGCTGGCAGTCAGTCTACTGCAGTCAGTTATAGTGGATGGTTTTATAGTAGCTGGCAGTCTACTGCAGTCAGTTATGGTGGATGGTTTTATAGTAGCTGGCAGTCAACTGCAGTCAGTTACATTGGATGGTTTTATAGTACTGTAGCTGGCAGTCTACTACAATCAGTTACATTGGATGGTTTTATATAGTAGCTGGCAGTCTACTGCAGTCAGTTATATTGGAGGGTTTTATAGTAGCTGGCAGTCAGTCTACTGCAGTCAGTTATAGTGGATGGTTTTATAGTTGCTGGCAGTCTACTGCAGTCAGTTATATTGGAGGGTTTTACAGTAGCTGGCAGTCTACTGCAGTCAGTTATATTGAATGGTTTTATAGTAGCTGGCAGTCTACTGCAGTCATTTATAGTGGATGGTTTTATACAGTAGTAGCTGGCAGTCTACTGCAGTCATTTATAGTGGATGGTTTTATAGTAGCTGGCGGTCTACTGCAGTCATTTATAGTGGATGATTTTATAGTAGCTGGCAGTCTACTGCAGTCAGTTACATTGGATGGTTTTATAGTAGCTGGCAGTCTACTGCAGTCATTTATAGTGGATGGTTTTATAGTAGCTGGCAGTCTACTGCAGTCAGTTATATTGGATGGTTATATAGTAGCTGGCAGTCTACTGCAGTCCGTTATATTGGATGGTTTTATAGTAGCTGGCAGTCTACTGCAGTCAGTTATATTGGATGGTTATATAGTAGCTGGCAGTCTACTGCAGTCCGTTATATTGGATGGTTTTATAGTAGCTGGCAGTCTACTGCAGTCAGTTACATTGGATGGTTTTATAGTAGCTGGCAGTCTACTACAGTCATTTATAGTGGATGGTTTTATGCAGTAGTAGCTGGCAGTCTACTGCAGTCAGTTATAGTGGATGGTTTTATACAGTAGTAGCTGGCAGTCTACTGCAGTCATTTATAGTGGATGGTTTTATAGTAGCTGGCGGTCTACTGCAGTCATTTATAGTGGATGGTTTTATAGTAGCTGGCAGTCTACTGCAGTCAGTTACATTGGATGGTTTTATAGTAGCTGGCAGTCTACTGCAGTCATTTATAGTGGATGGTTTTATAGTAGCTGGCAGTCTACTGCAGTCAGTTATATTGGATGGTTATATAGTAGCTGGCAGTCTACTGCAGTCCGTTATATTGTATGGTTTTATAGTAGCTGGCAGTCTACTGCAGTCAGTTACATTGGATGGTTTTATAGTAGCTGGCAGTCTACTACAGTCATTTATAGTGGATGGTTTTATGCAGTAGTAGCTGGCAGTCTACTGCAGTCAGTTATAGTGGATGGTTTTATACAGTAGTAGCTGGCAGTCTACTGCAGTCCGTTATATTGGATGGTTTTATAGTAGCTGGCAGTCTACTGCAGTCAGTTACATTGGATGGTTTTATAGTAGCTGGCAGTCTACTACAGTCATTTATAGCGGATGGTTTTATGCAGTAGTAGCTGGCAGTCTACTGCAGTCATTTATAGTGGATGGTTTTATAGTAGCTGGCAGTCTACTGCAGTCATTTATAGTGGATGGTTTTATAGTAGCTGGCGGTCTACTGCAGTCATTTATAGTGGATGGTTTTATAGTAGCTGGCAGTCTACTGCAGTCAGTTACATTGGATGGTTTTATAGTAGCTGGCAGTCTACTGCAGTCATTTATAGTGGATGGTTTTATAGTAGCTGGCAGTCTACTGCAGTCACTTATATTGGATGGTTTTATAGTAGCTGGCAGTCTACTGCAGTCAGTTATATTGGATGGTTATATAGTAGCTGGCAGTCTACTGCAGTCCGTTATATTGGATGGTTTTATAGTAGCTGGCAGTCTACTACAGTCATTTATAGTGGATGGTTTTATAGTAGCTGGCAGTCTACTGCAGTCAGTTATATTGGATGGTTATACAGTAGCTGGCAGTCTACTATAGTCAGTTATATTGGATGGTTTTATAGTAGCTGGCAGTCTACTGCAGTCAGTTACATTGGATGGTTTTATAGTAGCTGGCAGTCTACTGCAGTCAGTTATATTGGATGGTTTTATAGTAGCTGGGGCAGTCTACTGCAGTCAGTTATATTGGATGGTTTTATTAGCTGGCAGTCTACTGCAGTCAGTTATATTGGATGGTTTTATAGTAGCTGGCAGTCTACTGCAGTCAGTTATATTGGATGGTTTTATAGTAGCTGGCAGTCTACTGCAGTCATTTATAGTGGATGGTTTTATGCAGTAGTAGCTGGCAGTCTACTGCAGTCAGTTACATTGGATGGTTTTATAGTAGCTGGCAGTCTACTCCAGTCATTTATAGTGGATGGTTTTATGCAGTAGTAGCTGGCAGTCTACTGCAGTCAGTTATAGTGGATGGTTTTATACAGTAGTAGCTGGCAGTATACTGCAGTCAGTTATATTGGATGGTTTTATAGTAGCTGGCAGTCTACTGCAGTCAGTTATATTGGATGGTTTTATAGTAGCTGGCAGTCTACAGCAGTCAGTTATAGTGGATGGTTTTATACAGTAGTAGCTGGCAATCTACTGCAGTCAGTTACATTGGATGGTTTTATAGTAGCTGGCAGTCTACTGCAGTCAGTTATATTGGATGGTTTTATAGTAGCTGGCTCTACTGCAGTCAGTTACATTGGATGGTTTTATAGTAGCTGGCAGTCTACTGCAGTCAGTTTTAGTGGATCGTTTTATAGTAGCTGGCAGTCTACTGCAGTCAGTTATATTGGATGGTTTCATAGTAGCTGGCAGTCTACTGCATTCAGTTATATTGGATGGTGTTCCCTCATTTCTAGCCACATATTACATGGGGCTTCAATAAATAACATAAAAATTTACCCCGCAGCCATGGTAACAAAACTAAGTGATCTGACCATGAAAATATCAGAAATGGCTTTCTCTACCCCGAAAACCTTATAAATAAATGGATTATTTTATTTTGCCATTTAAAGTCGGTTTAGTATGAGAACTGAATGGACCCCGCAGCGGGGGCTTACTTTTAGCGCAAAATGCTCCAGAACATTGTGTATGTATTACTGTAATTAGATTAAATGGCTTCCAGCGAATGATACTTCTTGCAATCTTTGATCACTGGTATCTTTGCAACGCGAGCTTTCTAATGATATAAAAACCACAAGCAATCACATCATGACTGATGTGAAGAATGGCACTAATGGCAGCAATCGTATTGTTCGTGTCATTAGAAAAAAAACACTATATTACGGGGTATGGTGTAATAATTTAATTAATTGTATACAAAGTGAAAAAATATATCCCTGTCAGGTTAAATAGGTAAAATACGTCAAACATGGATGCAACTACAACTTGTCGTCTGGGACGCAAAACCAGTCTGCTTCGAACTAGACTTCGATTAGACTTTTTAAATGTATCAATGAATTTGAATCGCATTTTTCTCAATATTGATATTTTCACGACAAACAAACACCCCATTATCTCAGGAAGTTGTGAACCGTGTTGGCTAAAATTTGGCTCAAATGTTCCCCCGCCCCAGCCCTGCTATGAAAGTGGAACTAGGATCTAACAATTATAATTATATTTAGCTAAATAAATGTAATAAAACTAATGCTAAATAGCGAGTTTAATTAATTAGTTAATATTATTTAATATAAATATTTAAAATTTTGTCGAAATTTTTCTATTCTAGTTTGAGTTTTGTCAGACACTTTTCTACGTATTCTGTGAAAAAGTTGATCAATTTCATTGAATAGTTCAAAAGATAATGAATGGGTCATATGTTTCAAAGGAAAACATTAAGGAATTCGTTCGTGTCCCTACCCCCTTAAACGACATTATTTTAGTAGACATTATCAATTATAATATTATTATCATATATTATAATTATTATCAATCAATTAATTATATTCGGTAGTTATTGTTATGTACTGTAATACAGTAAGACAACTTGTTTTGTACATTTTGTATCTAATTAATTGCTTGTTTTGTACATTTTGTAATGGCGCAAACATTTGTCTCATACAGTAAATCTGTTATTTGTATGTGGCGCTTACAAATGTTTATATCGTTTAAACCCCACATTGAGGAAAATAAAACGTAGTAATTATTTTGTTTTATTTAGGATATTTAAAAAAATTATACCGGTGCAACCTCTTATTGTGTTTAAGAGATATGACTAAACTATATAATGGGGTGTATCTGTATATATATATGTGTGTGAATACAGGTTTGTATAGGTTTGTGATGCGCTGTTTTGTGATTAATATTGTAAATGATTTGTCAATAATAAATATATATATATATATATACTGTAGTGGTGTTGCATTGACTTGAGTGACCACAAATGTTTTGTCACAATATTTTAGTCCGAGTAGGCCTTAACATAAATTTGTAGTTTTTGATGAATTGGTGGAATGTTTCGTACTGTCAGAATGGTGGAATGTTTCGTATTGTCTGAATGGTGGAATGTTTCGTATTGTCAGAATGGTGGAATGTTTCGTATTGTCTGAATGGTGAAAGTTTCGTATTGTTTGCATGGTGGAATGTTTCGTATTGTCTGAATGGTGAAAGTTTCGTATTGTTTGCATGGTGGAATGTTTCGTATTGTCTGAATGGTGGAATGTTTCGTATTGTCTGAATGGTGGAATGTTTCGTATTGTCAGAATGGTGGAATGTTTCGTATTGTCAGAATGGTGGAATGTTTCGTATTGTCTGAATGGTGGAATGTTTCGTATTGTCAGAATGGTGGAATGTTTCGTATTGTCTGAATGGTGGAATGTTTCGTATTGTCAGAATGGTGGAATGTTTCGTATTGTCTGAATGGTGAAAGTTTCGTATTGTTTGCATGGTGGAATGTTTCGTATTGTCTGAATGGTGGAATGTTTCGTATTGTCTGAATGGTGGAATGTTTCGTATTGTCAGAATGGTGGAATGTTTCGCATTGTCTGAATGGTGGAATGTTTCGTATTGTCTGAATGATGGAATGTTTCGTATTGTCTGAATGGTGGAATGTTCCGTATTTTCTGAATGGTGGAATATTTCGTATTGTCAGAATGGTGGAATGTTTCGTATTGTCTGAATGGTGGAATGTTTCGTATTGTCTGAATGGTGGAATGTTTCGTATTGTCTGAATGGTGGAATGTTTCGCATTGTCTGAATGGTGGAATGTTTCGTATTGTCTGAATGATGGAATGTTTCGTATTGTCTGAATGGTGGAATGTTTTGTATTGTCTGAATGGTGGAATGTTTCGTATTGTCTGAATGGTGGAATGTTTCGTATTGTCAGAATGGTGGAATGTTTCGTATTGTCTGAATGATGGAATGTTTCGTATTGTCAGAATGGTGGAATGTTTCGTATTGTCAGAATGGTGGAATGTTTCGTATTGTCAGAATGGTGGAATGTTTCGTATTGTCTGAATGATGAAATGTTTCGTATTGTCAGAATGGTGGAATGTTTCGTATTGTCAGAATGGTGGAATGTTTCGTATTGTCAGAATGGTGGAATGTTTCGTATTGTCAGAATGGTGGAATGTTTCGTATTGTCTGAATGATGGAATGTTTCGTATTGTCAGAATGATGGAATGTTTCGTATTGTCAGAATGGTGGAATGTTTCGTATTGTCAGAATGGTGGAATGTTTCGTATTGTCAGAATGGTGGAATGTTTCGTATTGTCAGAATGGTGGAATGTTTCGTATTGTCAGAATGGTGGAATGTTTCGTATTGTCAGAATGGTGGAATGTTTCGTATTGTCAGAATGGTGGAATGTTTCGTATTGTCAGAATGGTGGAATGTTTCGTATTGTCAGAATGGTGGAATGTTTCGTATTGTCAGAATGGTGGAATGTTTCGTATTGTCTGAATGATGGAATGTTTCGTATAGTCTGAATGGTGGAATGTTTCGTATTGTCTGAATGATGGAATGTTTCGTATTGTCAGAATGGTGGAATGTTTCGTATTGTCAGAATGGTGGAATGTTTCGCATTGTCTGAATGGTGGAATGTTTCGTATTGTCTGAATGATGGAATGTTTCGTATTGTCAGAATGGTGGAATGTTTCGTATTGTCAGAATGGTGGAATGTTTCGTATTGTCAGAATGGTGGAATGTTTCGTATTGTCTGAATGATGGAATGTTTCGTATAGTCTGAATGGTGGAATGTTTCGTATTGTCTGAATGGTGGAATGTTTCGTATTGTCTGAATGATGGAATGTTTCGTATTGTCTGAATGATGGAATGTTTCGTATTGTCTGAATGGTGGAATGTTTCGTATTGTCTGAATGGTGGAAGGTTTTGTATTGTCTGAATGGTGGAATGTTTCGTATTGTCTGAATGGTGGAATGTTTCGTATTGTCTGAATGATGGAATGTTTCGTATTGTCAGAATGGTGGAATGTTTCGTATTGTCAGAATGGTGGAATGTTTCGTATTGTCTGAATGATGGAATGTTTCGTATTGTCAGAATGGTGGAATGTTTCGTATTGTCAGAATGGTGGAATGTTTCGTATTGTCTGAATGATGGAATGTTTCGTATTGTCTGCATGGTGGAATGTTTCGTATTGTCTGAATGATGGAATGTTTCGTATTGTCAGAATGGTGGAATGTTTCGTATTGTCTGAATGGTGGAATGTTTCGTATAGTCTGAATGGTGGAATGTTTCGTATTGTCTGAATGGTGGAATGTTTCGCATTGTCTGAATGGTGGAATGTTTCGTATTGTCTGAATGATGGAATGTTTCGTATTGTCAGAATGGTGGAATGTTTCGTATTGTCAGAATGGTGGAATGTTTTGTATTGTCTGAATGGTGGAATGTTTCGTATTGTCTGCATGGTGGAATGTTTCGTATTGTCTGCATGGTGGAATGTTTCGTATTGTCTGCATGGTGGAATGTTTCGTATTGTCTGAATGGTGGAATGTTTCGTATTGTCTGAATGGTGGAATGTTTCGCATTGTCTGAATGGTGGAATGTTTCGTATTGTCTGAATGATGGAATGTTTCGTATTGTCAGAATGGTGGAATGTTTCGTATTGTCAGAATGGTGGAATGTTTCGTATTGTCTGAATGGTAGAATGTTTTGTATTGTCTGAATGGTGGAATGTTTCGTATTGTCTGCATGGTGGAATGTTTCGTATTGTCTGCATGGTGGAATGTTTCGTATTGTCTGCATGGTGGAATGTTTCGTATTGTCTGAATGGTGGAATGTTTCGTATTGTCTGAATGATGGAATGTTTCGTATTGTCTGGATGGTGGAATGTTTTGTATTGTGTGAATGGTGGAATGTTTCGTATTGTTTGAATGGTGGAATGTTTCGTATTGTCTGAATGATGGAATGTTTCGTATTTTCTGAATGGTGGAATATTTCGTATTGTCTGAATGATGGAATGTTTCGTATTGTCTGAATGGTGGAATGTTTCGTATTGTCTGAATGGTGGAATGTTTCGTATTGTCTGAATGGTGGAATGTTTCGTATTGTCTGAATGGTGGAATGTTTCGTATTGTCTGAATGATGGAATGTTTCGTATTTTCTGAATGGTGGAATATTTCGTATTGTCTGAATGATGGAATGTTTCGTATTGTCTGAATGGTGGAATGTTTCGTATTGTCTGAATGGTGGAATGTTTCGTATTGTCTGAATGGTGGAATGTTTCGTATTGTCTGAATGGTGGAATGTTTCGTATTGTCTGAATGGTGGAATGTTTCGTATTGTCTGAATGGTGGAATGTTTCGTATTGTCTGAATGGTGGAATGTTTCGTATTGTCTGGATGGTGGAATGTTTCGTATTGTCTGAATGGTGGAATGTTTCGTATTGTCTGAATGATGGAATGTTTCGTATTTTCTGGATGGTGGAATGTTTTGTATTGTCTGAATGGTGGAATGTTTCGTATTTTCAGAATGGTGGAATGTTTCGTATTGTCTGCATGGTGGAATGTTTCGTATTGTCTGAATGATGGAATGTTTCGTATTGTCTGAATGGTGGAATGTTTCGTATTGTCTGAATGATGGAATGTTTCGTATTGTCTGAATGGTGGAATGTTTCGTATTGTCTGAATGGTGGAATGTTTCGTATTGTCTGAATGATGGAATGTTTCGTATTTTCTGAATGGTGGAATATTTCGTATTGTCTGGATGGTGAAATGTTTCGTATTGTCTGAATGGTGGAATGTTTCGTATTTTCTGAATGGTGGAATGTTTCGTATTGTCTGCATGGTGGAATGTTTCGTATTGTCTGAATGGTGGAATGTTTCGTATTGTGTGAATGGTGGAATATTCCGTATTGTCTGGATGGTGGAATGTTTCGTATTGTCTGAATGGTGGAATGTTTCGTATTGTCTGAATGGTGGAATGTTTCGTATTGTCTGCATGGTGGAATGTTTCGTATTGTCTGGATGGTGGAATGTTTCGTATTGTCTGAATGGTGGAATGTTTCGTATTGTCTGCATGGTAGAATGTTTCGTATTGTCTGAATGGTGGAATGTTTCGTATTGTCTGAATGGTGGAATGTTTCGTATTGTCTGAATGGTGGAATGTTTCGTATTGTCTGCATGGTGGAATGTTTCGTATTGTCTGCATGGTGGAATGTTTCGTATTGTCTGAATGGTGGAATGTTTCGTATTGTCTGCATGGTGGAATGTTTCGTATTGTCTGGATGGTGGAATGTTTCGTATTGTCTGAATGGTGGAATGTTTCGTATTGTCTGAATGGTGGAATGTTTCGTATTGTCTGAATGGTGGAATGTTTCGTATTGTCTGCATGGTGGAATGTTTCGTATTGTCTGGATGGTGGAATGTTTCGTATTGTCTGAATGGTGGAATGTTTCGTATTGTCTGCATGGTGGAATGTTTCGTATTGTCTGGATGGTGGAATGTTTCGTATTGTCTGAATGATGGAATGTTTTGTATTTTCTGAAGGGTGGAATATTTCGTATTGTCTGAATGGTGGAATGTTTCGTATTGTCAGAATGGTGGAATGTTTCGTATTGTCTGAATGGTGGAATGTTTCGTATTGTCTGAATGGTGGAATGTTTCGTATTGTCTGAATGGTGGAATGTTTCGTATTTTCTGAATGGTGGAATATTTCGTATTGTCTGGATGGTGGAATGTTTCGTATTGTCTGAATGGTGGAATATTTCGTATTGTCTGGATGGTGGAATGTTTCGTATTGTCTGAATGGTGGAATGTTTCGTATTGTCTGAATGGTGGAATGTTTCGTATTGTCTGCATGGTGGAATGTTTCGTATTGTTTGCATGGTGGAATGTTTCGTATTGTCTGAATGATGGAACGGTGGAATTTTATTCGATTATAGTGAGCTCTATTCTTTAATATTTTCGAGAAATTGCTGATACGTTGTCAACTACAACTAATTATGAGGAAATTGTTTTCAGTTTAAATTAAATGATTACGTAACGTAACATAATAGCAATAATAACTATTTCTTCTCTTATCTCTTTGTCCAACCTTTTAATCCGCAGTTAGTAGGAAAACGCATATTTTTTCGAGGCCGGATGCCGAGAAAAAGTTATTTTATTCTCAAATCGTTACATTCACGCTAAATACAATATAACCCAAAATCGGGAGAAAATGGAACATTTTTTCTCTAGGGAAAAAAAACAAAAAAGTAACCCATAGGATTGCATAGATTTTACATTTTCCCTTTAAAAAAAAGTAAAATATTATTATTTATTACTTCGGAAAAAAGTTTTTTCTCTATTAGTGAGGTTAATAAATGGTGTAGAGAATATTGATGTTCTAATTTTTCCCCATATAATAGGCCTACCTTATTTAATTCTTAAACTTTTACTTTTTTGTTGCGCAATTGTTAACATATGTGTTAACATAATATGTGTATACATATATAGTGTTAACACATTGCTCCCATAGATACAGCGATTCCAATTATTATTTTCTTCAAATCCTGAAGTACTTAATATGGGGATATGTAGACGTGGAATTTGTGAAAATACCTAAAATGGTGACAACACTCAGTCACAGTAAAAAAAAGGTAGACCACTGTCAAAAATGGCCACAAACAGTGTGAACAACAGTAGATCGTAGTACTAAAAGTAATTCTGCCAAGTTTCAGCTCCGCAAATCGCCGCCAAGTCGTAGGAAAACAGTCAAACGTCTGGGGACGTTTGACTGTTTTCCGGAAATCTCCTTACAACACTCAAATCATGAATTCAGTATACTGCAATACTGTTAAACAGTTAGGCCTACTATGTTGTATGTAGTTTATGACCCCAGATGTTTGACTGTTTTCCGGAAATATCCGGACAACACTCAAATCATAAATTCAGTATTCTACAATACTGTTCAACATCAACAGTTACAGTAGGCTTACTATGTATGGTGTATGTAGTTAATGTCCCCAGACCGCCAGACGTTTGATTGTTTTCCTGCGACTTGCCTGCAATGAGAAGCTGAAACTTGGCAGAATACTCGTACTCGACGATTGGCGACGACGATTGGGAAAGTACGGTACTCCTTTTTCCCCATGTATATTTGTGTGAAAAAGAAACAGTTTAAGAATTGATAATAATAAATGAATTGTTGTGGGGTGGAGTGACGGTAAATTAAATATATATATATAATGCGGTAGAACAATATGATTATGCTCTCCATAGCGAAAAATAGCAACCGACTCTATTGGGGCCCGTCGAACCCGGTACAGAGGTTTCAAACTTCCGGTTATCATGAGCCGGGTGCCGGGTGTGTGTCATAAGACAACTGAGCTACCAGAACGGATGAATAATTTGTTCGCTATGGAATGGGCTACCATTATTTGGCCTTTAACTGATCACTCAAAGGAAAGTACAGCGTTATTCCCGTGCTCTGCCAGTAATGACAACCATGCCTCAAAGAATATGTAACTATACAAGTGTTGTAGAAACCACTGTTGGGCAATTCCATCGTTACGGACTCACACTCACATTCATACGCAATTTTCGAAATTAATTGGCATATTTAATTAATAACTTTACAATTTAAATAACATTCACCTATGTTGGCTGATGGATTAATTCGTGGGTTCTATCCCAACATGGGGGCTAGGATAGTTTTCGTTTCGGCAAGAATAATTTAAAGACCATAAAGAGACTTATTAGCCAGGGCGCATCTCGCTGTCTTCCGTAAATGGTACTGTAGCTAAATGAGTACTGGAGTTTCCTCTGGAGAATATATGTCTGGAGGGACCGCACTGGAAATAATTATTGAGACTTTGTGCGTAATCCCTGGCCTAACGGACGATTTTTTTTGTATCACAATCCATCATTCGCTGACTCGTTTCATGAAATTTTTGCGAACTTCGATGGTATCATACTATACCATCTTGGTCAGTAATTTCTGTCATCCGTGATATATGCCGTTTGGCCCTTTCGGCACCAGAAATGTGAGTATTAGACATAACAGACAGGATTAAACGGGCGCAATGCATAATGTCGTACATTAGGATGATGTATGAATGAATACATTCGAATGTACTGTCAATGGACAATTGTTAGACTAAGAGAAGCTGAATACTTTCAGTTTGCATAGTGAATAATGTATACAATGCATAATGATTCTTACCTAACCTACCGTACCGCATGGTGAGTCCGTAACGAAAAATTTGTGAGTCCGTAACGCTGTTCTTATACGTTTTAGCTGCAATACAGAAAAAAGCAAAGCCCAGACTGTTCATTACTGGCAGAGCCAGTTCCTTTGAGTGATCAGTTAAAGGCGAAATATGATAGCCCACTCAATATCGAACAAATTCTTCATCCGTCCTGGTAGCTCAGTTGACTTAGGACACACACGCGGATGATGATAACCGAAAGTTTGAAACCTTAGATATCGGGTTCGAGCCCCACTAGGGGCGGTTTATATTATTCGCCATGGAGAGCATTCTCATATTGTTCTACCACATTATATATAAATTTAAGATTTGCAATTTTTTCGTTGGAATTTCTGTAAAGCGGCTTTTAGTAACGCAATGCGTCAAAACCGTACATTATAATAACAAACAATCACTGAATTGTTTGGTTATCAAGATTAACCGAAATGAGTGCTATGGCAGAACTGATCGCTGCGCTCAACAAATAATATTAATCGGCTTTCATGTGACCTCGTGGGATTAATTGATGTGTCGCGCACTCACTGTCTGGTTGTCTGTTATTCGTAATAAATTATGGCAGTAATACTCCATTATTACAATCAATCAAAGTTCCATATATTCCATTAGTCACTCCCACCTACGCAGAGGTTGAGAAAAAATTAGCAAACATTTATCTGAATATGGCGATGATCGGCGAACACCCGGTATAACCGCGATAGTTTCACCTCCCAACCACTTAGTGGGTGAGTCGGAATTTTTATTTTTGTTTTCATTCTTTAACTACAAGCGTTTAGAAAGGATGGTATGCTTGAGCATGTGGATGACTTCTGTTACCTGGGATCATGGATCTGGAATTCACGACCTGCTAATACGTAAGGGAAAGAAAGGCATGGGCAGCGAATGCGCTACCCAGTGGGCAGCCCATGACTTTCTTGAGACGCATCTTAAAGGACACTGGCCTTGAAGATGCGGATGATCTATCAAATGTCATGGGTGAGAGGGAGTTGTGACAGCGCAATTTTGCCGACAAGCCGGCAAAGCATTCTTAATATATATGTAATATATTTATATATAATGCAGCTGCAATGTAGCATGCCGATCCTAGCAGTAGCAGTAGTTTAGAAAAAGTGTTACCGTCGATATTGCACCAGTTACACCGCAGTTATTCTTCAACCTTATAGTGATTTGTAGATACTATTGGAAAGCTGGCTATCCAAGGATTCCAATTATGTAAAAATATTTGAATTTGATTGGGAAATAGCAGAGATATGGGCATTCGAATGTTGCATGTATTTGCATCCCCTACAGGCCATTTATTCTATTTAATAAAATACATCAACAAAATCTAGAACTTTACTCGTATTAATCCATTATCTGGAATTTATATTTATTGATGGCCCGAAGTATATCTAACTGGTACGAGTCATGCACATAATATCCTGTGTTCGGTCAATTGTGCGATTTTTATTATTATTTATTTATTTATTCCATTTATTTATTTGATACAAGAACATGGATCGAGAATTACAATATAAAGTTAGTTAAAACAATTAGTATTTAATTAAAAATTAAATAGAATAAATGGCCTGCAGCGGAAGAAAATACATGACATGCAACATTCGAATGCTCAGATCTCACATATTTAAACCAAATTCAAAACAGCCAGCTTTCCACTAGTACCAACAAATCACTACGGTTAATGAATAACTGCGGTGTAACTGGTGCAATAACCCTGGAGACACTTTTTTCTAACGCTTGTACCTAAAGAATGAAAGCGAAAATAACAATTCTTGCTCACCAATGGAGGAGGGAAGAGAACATAAAACTATCTCTGTTTCAAACTTTTAATCTAATTAAGATTTTTTTTGGGGGGGGGGGGGGGGGGGGTGGGGTTCCACGTGTTAAGTGTCACACGTTCATCGATAACTTTTAACGTAAAAATGCAACACATATTATTATTATTATTGTATTGTAAGACGTGTACCGGTACTTCTCAAGAACAGATTTACAATTTATGTAAGTCTGCAATTAATGTAATTGGATTAATTGGACAGTGTGCCCAATTACAAATCAATTAATATTTTGATACGTTACAGAAAATGGCTTTATAAAGAAATAAAAACATATCTATATAGTAACAAGATACTGGATGCAGTGCCATAATACGAGTCTGATGGAATATATTCAACGCGCATCGAACATAATTATAGAAACTTGACAATTTGTAGTCTAATTATACCACTTAACATATTATCTCCCTCTAATATCCCACGTTTTCAGCTGTCAGTATCTCTTTCCTTTCATTATCTGCGGTTTCCAGTTTAGTGGATGACTTTCTTCGGTAGCCGAATCGTCTTCCTTATAAATCTTTATAGTTTTATCGGCCTCGGTGGTGAGCAATCGGGAGCCGCTCATATCGAAAGTCATCGCGAATATCCCGTTCTCGGAGTCCAAGGAACCGGGTTGCGGGGCTGTCTGCAGTCTCTGGAAGCAGTACCCCGACCGCCAGTCCCAAAGGTGCATGGATCCGTTGTCGGCCGCGGAAACAAGAACCCCGTCCTCATTCACGCACAGCGCGTTCACTATCGCGTTGTGTCCGGAAAGATTCTGCATAAAATCTCCGCCCGGGAACTTCCACTGTTTTATGTTGTCGGGTCCGGCCGACGCGAAAGTGAACTGTACGGGATGCATCGCCAACGCGCGGACGCTCTTCTTGTGATTAGTGAGTGTAGACAGCGTCCTTCCGGCGACTAAGTCCCACAGTCGTACCGTGGTGTCGTGGCTCCCGCTGACCACCTGCGGGTCCACCGCCTGGGTCCGCACGCTAGACACCGTGTTTGTGTGTCCCGTGAGTGTGTGGACGCACGACTTAGTGCGGATGTCCCAGATGCGGACCGTGGAGTCCCTCCCGCATGTAGCAAGCACGTCCACGCTAGGGTGCAACGACATATCGTAACAAGCGCTTAAATGTCCGTGGTAATGGCGGACCACTTTGTTCTGCTCCAAGTCCCAACATTTAACCTGTTTATCCTCCCCGCAGGAGAACAGATATGGGTGTCTAGGGGACACGGCTAGTCCCCGCACAGAGCTTACGTGTCCCGTGAGGGACAGCTTTAGTTTGGCTGTCGCGAGGTCCCAAATCTTTATGGTTCTATCGGCGGAACCGGTAACGAACCACTGGTTCCCCGGTTCTACCGCGACGCAACGCACCCAGCCTCCGTGGCCGGAGACAACCCGGTAGAGACGCCAAGGGGGGTGCCACACCGGGCGCGGGGCGGTGGGCGCTCGGGCTGCTCGACTTGCTAGCTGCTGGGCCTGGAGAGCCGGGGACGGTACAGCGGCAGCCAGTCCCGAGGGCGGTGCGGTGGTGATTGCCGCGGTCTGTGTCGCAGGGAGGAGTGCCTTGGGTTGCTGCAGTCCGGCTATAGCGAGCTGTTTACTGGGGCCCAGGCCCAGCTCTTTCGCGAGCGGTTTACCAGCCGACTGAGCGAGGCTGGAGGCGTTGTTTAGCAAGGGTCCGTATTGGTCCTTGGCTTTAACGCTGAGGCGAATTTGATTAGCGTTTGCGTCGTTGGTAGGCAGACCTGACTGTTCCGATAGAAACATATCGTAGGAACGTTTTAGGGAACGGAAGACCAAGGTGTGAACCGAATGTTTCTGGATATCTTCCATTATATTAGTTTAACAACAATGATGTTGAACTTGAATGCTTGAAGTGACGGCAACGCGACACCAATTTACCAGTTTACAGTACCCTGGTACCGGTATTCAGGTACCGGTATTGCAGGCAGGCAGGAGTCCCAAGAAAATAATCTAGGTAGACTGAAGATGGTTACCCGGTATGGTTATACAGAATACCAGAATACAGGAATATAAACTAAAATAATTAGGCTACCGGTATTAGTCATATATTACCGGTAACACTATACAGCTATATGCTGTACCGGTAATATTAATAATAATAATATAATTAATTTAATAAAAATTTTTGCTGAATTTCGTTGTCAGTAAAGAAGGCCTAATAGTTTGATATTCACTGCAGCACTGCCTCAGTGCCTCATTGATAATACAACTCAAGATTCATTCCATCGTGTATCTCGTAGTCTCCCAGAGTTATATGATCTTTGAATATTGTGTACCACTTCTTTAGAACGATCTTCTCTGATCGCGTTCCGGTCTGCGCGGCAACCAGCTTCTTGAGATCGCCGATTGTATCGTCTGGGTTACATTTCACTCGGACTTTCTTACCGAGTCTATCATTACAGGTAATTTCAATCATTTTACTGTTTTGTTATTAATTTATCTACTGACAGACTGAATACAGGTATTAGCAATACTGTAATAGGCAGATAGGCCTATCAATGAATGCCTAGCCTATCAAATAGACAGTACCGGTACCGGAGTACCGTCTGACCGTGCGTATGTCAGTACGTACTGCCGTAGTACTGTAGTACTGCATACTGTAGTAGGCCTATACGTTTGTACGTGTACCGGTACGGTTAGTACGGTGGTATATCAATCATCTGATCATGGACATCTGCAGATCGAGATCTGACATCGTACCACTGGTACCTGTAGGCGGTACGTACCAGTACTAAAAGGTAGAACGATCTATAACGGGCTATAATGATCTATAACGGGCTATAACAAACTTTAAGTACGGTACCTATAACGAGCTATAATCTGAAAATTACAATAAAAAAACATATTTTAGGATGGATTTATTTTCCTAGTCCGTAATTTAATTACGCAATTTGGTTTTTTAGTCCATAATGCTTTTCCAGTATCAAGGTTAACATTTTCAAAAAATTTCCTTAGAGTTGACCTCTGAATATTAGACTGTTAAGTAGGTAGCCTACTCCTACTGCTGCACTGTATTAATGTTAAAATTTCCGAAAAATGTCCTTGTGTTAGCGCTTTTAGTAAATTACATATGTTCTTCCAATCTCAATTTCATATATTTTGACTTGTTTGATATTTATCATATTATATCATATTATTATACACCTGTCAACAAGGACCGCTCACTGTATCGATCACTTCCATTTCCCTTCCTTCTCATGTATTGATTGGCTCTATAACTTATTTGGTTCGATACGGTATTTGATTATATATTGTATTTGACTGAGATACTATACCGGGAGGGTGTGACAACAAAGTATAACAAGTAAATGACTGACTAATTAATTCTGTAAGGACTAACGTAATTAATTTATGACAACTCTCAATCGTGATACAAGAATATCAATTAATAATGATATTAGGGCAAATATAATTAACTTAACAATTATACTTAAGACATAAAGACATGTAATAAACACCACTTTTCAGTAATCTGACGGTGTTTTATTGCATGAGCCTGAGAAGTAAATTCATCAGCAGGACACAGATTACAAGTGGTTGAATAGGCTAACCAACGAATATTTTATACTAGGTAGAGTTAATAGAATAATTTGGACCAATGATAGATCACGCACTCCATTGAAGTTTACAGGTTATACGGATCAGTTCGAATATAGGTATAATAGCACTAGATGGCGTAAGAACCTTTACTAGATAATAATTTGTAAGAAATAATCAATATGACACCGTAACTGGTCCTTTATCAATAAATATACAGTATTTTGGGTAAATTGGTGAAATAAGTAATTTTAAAGGCAGGATTTATAACTGCAGCAACACCTTGGTCCGCTACCCTCGCATTTTAATGTTAAAATACTGTAGCGTATTGCAGTCAGGCAGTATTTTATTATAAAATGATAACTGATTAATTACAATTATTGCAAAATTTCATGTCCAATGGCTGGCGCGCACTGAATGTCATGGTTGGCGCGCTTTTCGTTTAACCAGAACCGGTGTGGCGCGCCTTTTGTCAGTATTCCATATAGGACATACGTACGGATAATTCTCCATACGAATCCATTACATGTGTACATACTCAGATACTGCAAACTCGTACTGTCGTATATCCCTCCTGCCTTTGGATTACTAGGCCCTTTTCTGCTTTTTCACCCCCCCCCCCCCCCCCCCCCCCCTAGTGCCTAGTAATCCTGTAATCCGTGGGAAACAAGTAGGCCTACGCCTACATACGGATACGGCAAATGCATACCGGTGTAACAGGAAAATATGCCCCCCCCCCCCCCCCCGGGAAATGTGCCCGGGGGGGCATATTTTCCTAGGAAAAAATGCCCCCCCCGGGCAAATTTCCCTAGGAAAAAATGCCCCCCCTTAGGAAATTATGCCCCCCCCCCTGAATTATACAATAAATAAAACTTAGCCTATTACTACTAAAACTTACAAAAATTATACAAAACAATAAACAGTCACTTTACCAAATGAAGGAAAGGAGCAGGTTACAAAGGCAGGCCTTTCTAACCAAAACAATAAACGATCATTTAACTAATTGAGGGAAAGGAGCAGGTTACACAGGCGGGATTTTCTAACCAAAACAATAAACAGTCACTTTAGCAAATCAGGGAAAGGAGCAGGTTACAGAGACGGGATTTTCTAACCAAAACAATAAACGATAACATTACCAATTGAGAGAAAGGAGCAGGTTACAGAGGCGGGATTTTCTAACCAAAACAATAAACAATCACTTTACCAAATCAGGGAAAGGAGCAGGTTACAGACTTAAAAAAGCTTGGAGCTGCTCGGCGCCCACACAACACCACACACTCACACTGCTGTTATACCAGTACTTACTACAGCTGTACAGTAGCCTACTGACTTAGATACTTCAGTATGCTGTTCTACATCCCTTACTGCCTTACCTGCTTACCTACCGGCAGACCGGTACCGTACTATTCTTCCGACTATTACAAGTTCTGCAGTTGGTAGATTAAAAGTGGCTACCAGCAGACCGCAGGACCGGTATCGTACCAGTTTTCAGACTTTTGAGGGGGGCTAATTTTCCTGAGGGGAGGCATTATTTCCTAAGGAGAAAATCCCCCCCCCCCCCCCCCCGGGCTAAATTTCCTAGGAAAAATTGCCCGGGGGGACATAATATCCTAGGAAATAATGCCCCGGGCAGCCGGGGGGCATATTCTAGGGGGGGCTGATTTCCTTGTGACACTGGCACTGTGACTGTACTGACTGATCACTGATACGGTGAAAAGTTATACCATAATTGCAAATTGGTAGGCCTAATGCTGTAATGTGTGTGTTGTGTAGGGCTGTAGGGTAGGCCTAAATAAGTTTAATAATAAATGGATAATCCAGTTAAATACGCGGGAACCCCATTTAAATCCCTTGACACTTTCGCGTCAATGTGGGAAGAATTTGCTACTCATGTGACTCCGACACCACCCCCGAGACTGCGGGAGTCCCGGGATACGGATACTCTCATCGTCACCCCGGGTAAAACAGGCACGACGTGGGTCCAACAGATGGTCCACCAGCTGAGAACCGGCGGGGACGACGAGTTCGATGAGATCGATTCGGTAGTCCCGTATCTGCCGCCTCAATGGATCGACTATGATATTAATATAAATGTCGAACAGAAATGGTTTCCGAGGTGTTTTAAGAACCACGATACGTACGAATGGGTACCTAAAGGATGCCGATATATCTATATAATACGTGACCCGGTAGACACTATGTATTCAATGTATCGCTTCCTTGCACCCATGTTGGGAATAGAAACAGGGAATTTCAACCAGGATTTTGAAAACTTTATCGATTCTGCTCTTATCCGCTACAAAGATGCCGCTTTTCTCGATTATTGGGGAAACTTGGCTTCGTGGATTCCGCATTATTCCGATCCCAATCTACTCTGGTTACATTACGAGGATTTGCATGAAGATATTGGATTTTGTCTCGAAAAGGTTTCCAGGTTTATTGGTATTCCTTTCACTCGGGAATTAAAAGATTTAGTTCTGCACAGATCGTCTTTCAATTATATGAGTTCCAATATTGATAAGTTTGACGACCGCCCGTCCCAGACGCTCTTCCATCTCGCTGTCCTCAAACACAAACCCGAAGAATTGGATCGATTTTTAACACCCAAAGTTCGCCTTGATGGTGGCGGCATTGGCCAGGGGAAGTCGAATATTTCTCAGAAAATCGTCGATAAAATAGACGAGGCTTGGCGGAAATTTGTTTCACCGACTTCGGGGTTTAATAACTACAAAGAAATGAGAGAAAAGTTATCTATTTTAAAACCCTAAATAAAATCTAGCCTCATATTTTCTCCGTCAAAATATTTCTCGCTTGCCACAAGTAATCATGAGCACGATCACTAAATTTAGGTAAAATGTAGTGCGAAGTTAAATTACTGGTGAAAACGAAATACAGTAAGACCTCTGTTTGTAATCAATATTCAAAATTATTGGTACGTTGTGTTTTGCGATAGGAATGTTTGGCTGTATTTTAAAACTCGTAAAATTACACTGCAAGGCGTTTTCAATGAAACTTTTATTAAAAAGAAACTATCTTTATTGTAAAAATGCACAAAGTAGGCCTATAGCATTCAATTTGACTAGTGACTACGCTTGACATTGTGTGCATAATAACATTGTGTTATTATGCAGTAGCCGCGCAATGAAGCAAAGTGGTGTTTGACTTTAAGCTGTACCGGCATCGGACCTAACTCATTTGCTGTGCCAGGGCTACTCTAGTGGATTCTCAACCTCCGTAAAAGCAGTTGTTAATAACCTTACCCGCACCCGCCGTATAAAGTCACCCGCTGTATAAAGTTATATATTATGCACATCCTCTACGGTACCGGTACCGGTACTGTCTTACAGTACTGCTATTATAGAACCTGTGGTAGTTGGAACGATACCCGATGGGTAAAGTACCTATACCCATGTGTTTAACTGGGAAAATGACAAATTTACTTCTGGACTCCGACTACAAAATTCAGTAATATTTTGTAGCCGCCATGCATACAGTAACATACAGTATATTGGATTAACTTAATATTTGGTCATATATTTAATATTTGTAGAATTTTATTGTAAAATAATTCAGCCAGTTTACCCGCTGAAGTTTTAATCTATTTAATTAGTGTGTTGTACTTGTGTGTTTGGTCATAGAAAATCATGCATCTGCTATTAATTTATTAAAATATAGCCGCGGGATTTTTAGTATGTAATTAATATTATTATTCAATTATGTTGTATTTTTATAATTATTACTTGCATTATGTTTTTTATGCAATGTAATGGTTTAGTATTGTTAACATTTTAATTGTCACTTAATATTATATAAAATCAAACAAATAAATAAGTAAATAGAATATTATTTAATAATTTATTTTTATTTACTATGAACAATTTTCCGATTTAGTCAGTTATTAAGGCACAGTTTTACTAATTATAATTTGGACTGGGAGTCGCATAATAAAATTAAAATTGGGTTAATGACAGGATCAGATAAATAGTTGTTGAGAATCTTCGTCCACCTCACTGACGATCCCCAATAAGAGTTAAACGCGATAAACTTTATTACAATTTATTTACAACAATTTACTGTATTTGTATGTGTCAATTTCTTATATATGTTTAGTTGTTTGTTGGATTAAATAAAATTTCCTAAATAAATTTAAGCTTTGCTTGATTTAAATTTGCTTCTTTACATTATGTTAGTAGGTGAAGAAACTATACTCTACTAGGGTTTCAGACATTATATTGGTTGGTTAATCATGTATCGATATATTATTTGTAAATGGGACACATATTTACTGCCCAATCGAATAACGTCCCGTGGGATTCGTAGATTACGGGGAGTTCAAACTATTCGTACTAGAAAACCTATTCCTTCAAATGAAATCTTTGAATTCGACAGATTTGATGCTGATGCGACGATAATAAAGTTTCTTGCATCGAGTGGGATTTCAGTTCTAAACAAAGATTCTATGAGCAACGAACAACAATGGGACAAAGAACCAATGAGATTAACTATTGATAAACCGCGACATAAAATTCCTATAGGTCTACCGATATCCGAAATAAATGGAAATATATATTCTGTTAATGGCGATAATGTTGACATGACTCATAAGCAACCTAACCAATCATATATGGCGAAACGGAATGATGACATTGGTGACTGGTGGGAAATGCTCAAACTACTAAGCGATAAGCCAAGACAGACGAAAACCAAAAAGCCTAAAGCTGTAAAAACTAAAAAATTACAAATAGAAGGTAATACTTCGGAACATAGTGGGACAATAATCCGCCATACTACTCCGGGGTATAATACGGAAGGTAGTGCCTCGATCATTGGGGAAAGTACACAACAAAAGGCACGTATCAAAAGTAACAAAAAGAAAATTAAACTTCAAACGGAAAATTTAATACCAACAGTTAATAATCAAGTCTCACCACATGAAGGCAATGTTAATACAAATTCGAAACTAGAAAAACGCAATGGAAAACACCAAAATCAAGGCAAACTTCCGACTGATAGTTTCATAAAAAACCGTAAGACCGGTATGTATGGTGACCCTGATGTTTTTGGAACTCTTCGGCACACTAAATGTAGGGACAATTTACCGAACAACCACACGTTTTACTTTCCGACTCCACGGGAACAACAACAGGATGATAATTTCCAAATTTCTCAATATATCAAACTTCCTGAACCATCTTCATATGGCTTTCCGATCAGCAAAAAGGAAAAATCTTTGAAACTGTTGCTTAAAATGGAGGATGGCGAAAAGGAAAATGAGAAAGAAGTTGAATTTATAAACAGGAGAATGACTCCGCATTGGTTTCATTACGCGATAAAAAAACTCGAAAAGTTAGACAAACTGCCCGAAGCTATAGACTTGTTCGAGAGAGTTGCCATGAAAGTACGAAATATCCCTCCGTTGGAAGTGAATTACACAGTTCTTATGGGTTTCTGCGGCCGTAAGGGCTATTCTGATAAGGCGTTCGAACTGTTTCAATCCATGAAAGATAACGAAGTAAAACCATCAGTAGCGACCTACACTGCTCTCTTGAACTCTTGTGCTAATGCACCCGGCGACGACTCCAACAGAGTAGACGAAGTAAGGACTGGGATGCGACAGCTAGGGGTGGTACCCAACCGCATTCACTTACACGCCATGATGAAGGCATACGCTTTCAAGGGTCACTTTGCCAAAGTCATGGAAGTCTACAGGGAGATGTTAACCTTGGGGTTCAATCCAACAGCCGAAACTATGTCCTTCGTGCAAATGGGTTGCATTGGAAACAAAGATGAAGGCTTTCGGTACATGATATACCTTTGGCACGAGATGAAGAAATCGTCAATATCCCCTAATTTTTGCAATTTTAATTTGCTGCTTCGTGCTGCCAGAGACTGTAATTTCGCAGAGGGACAAGTGCCGCTTCTTCTTTCTCAAATATCCCGTGGTTTTCTTCCATCAAATGATCATATTCGTGGAGACTCAGGTGAGCAGATGTTACCTGACAATATGAACAAAAAACATATCGACTCAGATAATCAGACCCGTCTAACTGACCAACCAGCTCGGGAAGTTGTAACACATGATGGTAATGGTGGTGTTTCTACGAAGACGACCAACAATGCTGTTCTGAACCAGAACACAGCCATCCGACTTCCAACCAGTCTCACCTTGCTGCCTGGTGCCTCTCTACCCAGTCAGCTCATCTCAATTGGCGGGGCGAACACGCCCCAAGAACGGTTGCAGTTACTAGGCGGATTACAAGGAGTCTTATCCGAAATGAACCTTCATAAAATTAAACCCAACTTAAAAACCCTAACTTTACTTGCATTCTGTATAAACCCGCAAAGTGATGACGACATGAACACGCTGATAAAACTCGCAAAAAAACAGCGGATAAAGTTGGATGTTCATTTTTTCAACACGCTCTTACGTATTCGTGTAAGAAGTAACTCGTATGACGGTATTACTGTGGTTCTTGAGACCATGAAGAAGCATCATTGTGTCCCAGATATCAAAACATTCGCAAATTTGGCCAGACAATGCAAACGGATAGACCAAGCAGAAAAACTCTTCAGCGAAATTGACGGACACGGTATTCCTCTGAACGTGCAAACATTCCGCGCTGTTATCCTCTCAGGAATAAAGAATCCCCCGTATCTGTGTTGGATTCTCAGAGAGATGAGTCGTCGAAAGATACAGCCGAATAAATCCGTGATTGACATATTGGAGCCGTTGGGGTTGTTCGCGAATAGGCGACAAATGGAGGAGGAGATTGGCGAGCGGAGATTGAAGCAGTGGGATATATTTCGGAGACAATACAGAAGTTGGTTGAAGGTGGCTGTGTTAGAGGAAGAGCATCCGTGGGATAAGTTCAAGCCCATCGACTGGAAGACAGAACCGAGTAGAATAGATGAAGTAATAGATCTAGTATGATTCTCCTTTACGCTATGGCGGGTGCAAACGATCGATTCATGTAATAACAAAAAAACTTGAAGGGCAGAGTGTTGCAATTAGAATACAACAACAACTACATACAGACTAACCGTTTTATTTAAACTTAATTTTATCTGAAAAGTTATCTCTCACTAAACCACTTAAGGCGACCATTAACCCCCACTTTCATGTGGTGATATTTTTTATATTAAAAAATTATTGAAATTTTTTCGAAAAACTTTGGCTATTTTCAATGTTTTCATCGATTAAATATGAAAAATTAAAAAAATTAATACCAGGTAGAGTCCAAAAATGCACATAATTTTTTGTAAGGGGCGTTCATAAAGTATGTCACGCACTAGGGGGGGGGGGGGGGGGGGTCAAGCTTGCGTGGCATTTTATGACAGAGTTGGTGTCGGTCACGGCGATGTTATGCTTTAATTTTAGCTTAACACATTTTTAGATGAGTTGGTAACTTTAAAGAAAACACTAAACTTAATAACTAAATAATATAATAACAATAAAATAACTAAATTCAAGTGACCACTTGACTTGCCAGTGGGAAAATGTAGATAGTGATTCAATATATTGTATTTTGGCATAACAAACATTGTGTATTATTGACATAAAATATTTTTTGTCGGGGGGGGGGGGGGGGGGGGGGGGTATTGCAATTTACTAAATGTGACAGGGGGAGGGGGTGTAGAGCTTGCATGATACTTTGTGACAGTGGGGGGAGGCGAAGGGTCAAAAATCGGGAAAATTTGCGTGACATACTTTATGAACTTGCGGCGTTTTGTCATTGCATAGATAAATAATAAGAAATTGCACATACGGTTTTATTGAAATTAGTATCTTTTTGACTATTCTTTTTTTCCCGCCACACCTCATCAACAAAGAGTTCATAGAACGAATTGTCATTGGTCATATGCAAGTATTTTCAACCCGGGTTGATATTATTTTCAACCCGGGTTGATATTATTTTCAACCCGGGTTGATATTATTTTCAACCCGGGTTGATATTATTTTCAACCCGGGTTGATATTATTTTCAACCCGGGTTGAAATTAAAAAAAAAACGCTTAATTAATATTGTTTGGCCGCTTTCAGCCACCGTACAGACCTGTTGAACATACATTATATATATGTTTAGTATTCTTATTATTTAGTACGAATAGGTCGGAACTTATTTTCATTTTGCCTTTATTATATACTTCTAAATACTTTCTGAAATTACAGCTAGCATTTACTAATGATAGCAATCTGAGCTAAACAGTGAAATCAAGGATTTTATCCATGGAACACGCCTCATTGGTAGATTGTCTACTGACAATCTACCAATAAGGAGTCAGTGTTCCATGGATTAAATCCTTGATTTCACTGTTTATTCGACGCAATAATAATAATTCATCCCTCTCCAGGGAAAATTTGACGCAAATACCGTAGTAACCTGTTCTATTATTGACTTTAGTTTATTGTTTTGGTTAGAATAACGTAATAAATATTGATTCGAGGAGGCGAGATGGGTTTTTTTTTAAATGACATTTTTAGCGTATTTATATACGCCAGTTTACAATAATCAATGCCCATCCAAACACTAGGCCTATAGTAAATATACATTATTACTATTTTGACCAACCCCACCGCCACCACCACATTCATTATTTTTATAACCCAATAATTAATCTTGCTTTTTTCTCGTGCAGATTTTCCTATTTGAATGGATTTAATTGACCTGATAAAATATGAACTGCATCATAACGGAATGAAGTTCTCAAAATATTTAATAAAGGCGAATCATTTACAATACCGACAACCACTTAGTGAGTCGACACGCGTAAACGAATCGAATTGACAGAAGTGGGTCGGCAACTGATGAAGGACTGACACAAACTAACTAACCACTCAATGTAAATAATTACACCCGAGCTAATGAACCCTACCTCCGCGTACTAATTGTCATCTCGAGCAGACACTCAAAGTGCCTTTCTAGATAGTGCCGACGGCATGATACGGCGGCCAGCACATCCATAGCAACGCCATGGAAATCAACCTAAAGTTAACGTGCAAGTTAATTACACATGACCAATCCTTCCCCGACACACTGATTCGTGCCCGTAGTTCCGGGAACAGCCTCAAGGAATTCCTACTTATTAAACCACCGCCAATTCTACGGTATTCACCTGACTATTTGGCCTTCAAAACGGCGATAGATAAAACGTTTTGTGTGAAGCAACTCGCATAAAGGTTGACGTTGAGTGGACTTTTAGGCTAATGGTCTCGCGAGCCGCTGCCTTAGAGATAGAGGGACGCCAAGGAAGGATATTGGGGGTTAGATAAGGTTCTCTGGCAATCTCAACGTCTCCACCCATATCGCTTCGCAGTGACAGTGGACTCCAACTGATTGCGGAGGCCACTTACGCATCATCCTCCGGCTTACATGGGAATTAATGAAAGCCTGTCGGTCCACTATAACGCACCTGTGTGATTGACTCCTTCCTAAAATTGAACTGACGGTAGCTGCTCTGCTGCAGGGGAAACTGGTTGTCAAATACAAACTCACGGACAAGAAAATAAATGATAATATTATCCGTCGAAGATGGAACCTCACTAATTTAGCAGCTATAATTATTTGTTTATCAATTAAAAAATAACTAAAAATTACGGGAATCATTTGTAAGTAAATTATTACCGATTGGAAAATTGGTACCGGTACCTAATTTATCAATATAATTCCAGACAAACAGTAAATTTGAGTTTGTCTTTCTTTATATTATATTAACTGTTTTAGGGGTCTTAACTAACCTCGAATGATAGGATTATTTTATCGAAATTAAATTATATTATTTATTTACAATATGAGTTTTGAATTTACATTTTTTCTTAATTTGAGTTTTGAGGGACTAATCCTAAAACACATGCGTAATTTTAACCGGGTGGTTTACCTACAAATTTAGGAATCGCGCAATTTCATTAAATCTCATATCTCTCCAAACCAGGGATGCTTCTCGACCTTACTAGGTCCCATCAGCGAGGTGTCTGTTTCGAACCTGGGACCTCACAGTATAAGACAACCACTAGGTCACAGGTCCACATGTGATTTTCGGTAAAATTAACTTACCATTCGAGGTTAAGACCTGAGGTTCGTCTATATACGATAATCAATGTGTAAATTGGGTGGTTGACTTTCTACTTTTAAATACAATTACGTGAACTAATAATACGTTACTTGGCCCTACCCGTAGAATGAAGTCGAGATGAGCCTTTGCGGCTTTGCGTATCCGTATAATTAATGGATCAGATCACTCTTACCAAATTTCAGATGAATCTGATGGTTGGTTCTATAATTATAATGCTTCTATAAATAGTCTAGTGGAGTAGAGAATGCCTAAACTTTAGATAGTCTACTGTATATACACATGTACCAAGTTTGGTTACATTTCATCAAAGATTGGCAGACTTATTAGCCTTCAAAAATTTCAAACGACAACCAACTCCAGACGGTCCACTAATTATATCGCTACGAACCGTTCACCTAGATTTTGTGGCTCGCCCCACACATAGATTAGATACATTTTATTTATATATTTTTTACAGATATAAAGATAGTTATTTGGGGAATGGAAGGATAAGATACGATACGTTTTGTACGTATTTTGTTAATTTTTAGGAAATACAAGAGGATAAGAAAAATACAAGAGCCCTTTTTTCCAAATGTTTTTCTAAGTAATTAAACATGCAGTAGTTTCTGCTCTACTAAATCGGTAATATCATATAATCCTTCACTGATGGCCCCCAGGTTTGACTTCCACGTCAAAGCGGCAACGAACACCCGGTCGGGTCGACAAGGTGTTGACCAGATCGACAATGATCTCATATCTCTTTAAGTATGCAATATATAATACAAACTAACTCATTCAGTGAACCAAAGCAATTAATAACTTTATAACACGAGTGTTATCAGATCTCTAAAATTACATTGATAGTCTCTATAAAGCTGCATTACCAAGTACATTGATAGCGTCTATAATGCTGCATTACCAAGTACATTGATAGTCTCTATAATGCTGCATTTCCAAGTACATCGATAGTGTCGATAATGCTGCATTACCAAGTACATTGATAGTCTCTATAATGCTGCATTACCAAGTACATTGATAGTCTCTATAATGCTGCATTACCAAGTACATTGATAGTCTCTATAATGCTTTATTACCAAATACATTGATACACGATTACAGCTTGGAATATGAGAAGTCCAAGCTCTTCTCATAGTAATAATGTATTCTAACATGAATTTTTAACTAACCGGGTAACATTACTATCATCACGGAGCTTGGAAAGAAACCGACAATACTAGCAATGAGATAGACAATAGAAGTGAGATCAATAATATTACTTAATAAGGAACGCCCGCCATTGTATTTGAAGTACCAGGTGCATAAACAAAACCGAGTATTCGTTGAAACAGGCAGGCAGTAATGGGATCAGATATTGCATTTGGCTGCTGAAAATATAATCCATATTCAAGATTTGACATAACCAAGGTCCAATCCCGCACCATGTTGTTGTAAACTTTTTATAAATCAGAAAAATGCCGATAACAATATTGTACACTAACGATCGAGGCAAAGCAAGGTTCCAACAAAAACCCGAAGAAGAACCCCGAAAAAATCAAAGGAAAATAAATATAAAATTACTCAGCACTGACCTTATAAGTATTTATTTAGTAAGAGATTGATTGGCCACTGAGCAATAGAGATGACAATGTTAAATGGCAAAACTTAACCTGTAAACTTGCAATAATGATGTTTACGAATTTAATATCAAAAATCTAAAGACAGTGCTTTTGTTATATTTTTAGATTGGTTATGCGCCAGATACCATGCCTCTCACCCAACCCATCAAGTAATAGTTGCACATGAGAAGTGTCAAACACGCCAAATTTATTCAATTATTAGGCCGCATAGTACACCGTCAACCGGACAGTTTAAAAGTCCTGTTGGGCAGTGAGAAGGAGTCATACTTGTGGGGGTGGTGTTGGGTTGTTAGAAGGAGTCATACTTGTGAGGGTGGTGTTGGTGTTGGGCTATAAGAAGGAGTCATACATGTGAGGGTGGTGTTGGGCTGTAAGAAGGATTCATACATGTGAGGGTGGTGTTGGGTTGTTAGAAGGAGTCATACTTGTGAGGGTGGTGTTGGTGTTGGGCTATAAGAAGGAGTCATACATGTGAGGGTGGTGTTGGGCAGTAAGAAGGAGTCATACTTGTGGGGGTGGTGTTGGGTTGTTAGAAGGAGTCATACTTGTGAGGGTGGTGTTGGTGTTGGGCTATAAGAAGGAGTCATACATGTGAGGGTGGTGTTGGGCAGTAAGAAGGAGTCATACTTGTGGGGGTGGTGTTGGGTTGTTAGAAGGAGTCATACTTGTGAGGGTGGTGTTGGTGTTGGGCTATAAGAAGGAGTCATACATGTGAGGGTGGTGTTGGGCTGTAAGAAGGATTCATACATCTGAGGGTGGTGTTAGGCAGTGAGAAGGAGTCATACATGTGAGGGTGGTGTTGGGCTGTAAGAAGGAGTCATACATGTGAGGGTGGTGTTGGTGTTGGGCTGTAAGAAGGAGTCATACATGTGAGGGTGGTGTTGGGCTGTAAGAAGGATTCATACATCTGAGGGTGGTGTTGGGCTGTAAGAAGGAGTCATCCTTGTGGGGGTGGTGTTGGGTTGTTAGAAGGAGTCATACTTGTGAGGGTGGTGTTGGTGTTGGGCTATAAGAAGGAGTCATACATGTGAGGGTGGTGTTGGGCAGTAAGAAGGAGTCATACTTGTGGGGGTGGTGTTGGGTTGTTAGAAGGAGTCATACTTGTGAGGGTGGTGTTGGTGTTGGGCTATAAGAAGGAGTCATACATGTGAGGGTGGTGTTGGGCAGTAAGAAGGAGTCATACTTGTGGGGGTGGTGTTGGGTTGTTAGAAGGAGTCATACTTGTGAGGGTGGTGTTGGTGTTGGGCTATAAGAAGGAGTCATACATGTGAGGGTGGTGTTGGGCTGTAAGAAGGATTCATACATCTGAGGGTGGTGTTAGGCAGTGAGAAGGAGTCATACATGTGAGGGTGGTGTTGGGCTGTAAGAAGGAGTCATACATGTGAGGGTGGTGTTGGTGTTGGGCTGTAAGAAGGAGTCATACATGTGAGGGTGGTGTTGGGCTGTAAGAAGGATTCATACATCTGAGGGTGGTGTTGGGCTGTAAGAAGGAGTCATCCTTGTGGGGGTGGTGTTGGGTTGTTAGAAGGAGTCATACATGTGAGGGTGGTGTTGGGCTGTAAGGAGTCATACTTGTGAGGGTGGTGTTGGGCTGTAAGAAGGAGTCATACTTGTGAGGGTGGTGTTGGTGTTGGGCTGTAAGAAGGAGTCATACATGTGAGGGTGGTGTTGGGCTGTAAGAAGGATTCATACATCTGAGGGTGGTGTTGGGCTGTAAGAAGGAGTCATCCTTGTGGGGGTGGTGTTGGGTTGTTAGAAGGAGTCATACATGTGAGGGTGGTGTTGGGCTGTAAGGAGTCATACTTGTGAGGGTGGTGTTGGGCTGTAAGAAGGAGTCATATATGTGATGGTGGTGTTGGGCTTTAAGAAGGAGTCATACATGTTAGGGTGGTGTTAGGCAGTGAGAAGGAGTCATACATGTGAGGGTGGTGTTAGGCAGTGAGAAGGAGTCATACATGTGAGGGTGGTGTTGGGCTGTAAGAAGGAGTCATACATGTGAGGGTGGTGTTGGTGTTGGGCTGTAAGAAGGAGTCATACATGTGAGGGTGGTGTTGGGCTGTAAGAAGGATTCATACATCTGAGGGTGGTGTTGGGCTGTAAGAAGGAGTCATCCTTGTGGGGGTGGTGTTGGGTTGTTAGAAGGAGTCATACATGTGAGGGTGGTGTTGGGCTGTAAGAAGGATTCATACATCTGAGGGTGGTGTTGGGCTGTAAGAAGGAGTCATCCTTGTGGGGGTGGTGTTGGGTTGTTAGAAGGAGTCATACATGTGAGGGTGGTGTTGGGCTGTAAGGAGTCATACTTGTGAGGGTGGTGTTGGGCTGTAAGAAGGAGTCATATATGTGATGGTGGTGTTGGGCTTTAAGAAGGAGTCATACATGTGAGGGTGGTGTTGGGGTGTAAGAAGGAGTCATACATGTGAGGGTGGTGTTGGGCTGTAAGAAGGAGTCATACATGTGAGGGTGGTGTTGGGCTTTAAGAAGGAGTCATACATGTGAGGGTGGTGTTGGGCTGTAAGAAGGAGTCATACATGTGAGGGTGGTGTTGGGCTGTAAGAAGGAGTCATACTTGTGAGGGTTGTGTTGGGGTGTAAGAAGGAGTCATACATGTGAGGGTGGTGTTGGGTTGTTAGAAGGAGTCATACATGTGAGGGTGGTGTTGGGCTGTAAGGAGTCATCCTTGTGAGGGTGGTGTTTGGGTGTAAGAAGGACCCATACATGTGAGGGTGGTGTTGGGCTGTAAGAAGGAGTCATACTTGTGAGGGTGGTGTTGGGCTGTAAGAAGGAGTCATACATGTGAGGGTGGTGTTGGGCTGTAAGAAGGAGTCATACTTGTGAGGGTTGTGTTGGGGTGTAAGAAGGAGTCATACATGTGAGGGTGGTGTTGGGCTGTAAGAAGGAGTCATACATGTGAGGGTGGTGTTGGGCTGTAAGAAGGAGTCATCCTTGTGAGGGTGGTGTTGGGTTGTTAGAAGGAGTCATACATGTGAGGGTGGTGTTGGGCTGTAAGAAGGAGTCATACATGTGAGGGTGGTGTTGGGCTGTAAGGAGTCATACTTGTGAGGGTGGTGTTTGGGTGTAAGAAGGACCCATACATGTGAGGGTGGTGTTGGGCTGTAAGAAGGAGTCATACATGTGAGGGTGGTGTTGGGCTGTAAGAAGAAGTCATCCTTATGAGGGTGGTGTTGGGTTGTTAGAAGGAGTTATACATGTGAGGGTGGTGTTGGGCTGTAAGAAGGAGTCATACATGTGAGGGTGGTGTTGGGCTTAAGAAGGAGTCATACTTGTGAGGGTGGTGTTGGGCTGTAAGAAGGAGTCATCCTTGTGAGGGTGGTGTTGGGTTGTTAGAAGGAGTCATACATGTGAGGGTGGTGTTGGGCAGTAAGAAGGAGTCATACATGTGAGGGTGGTGTTGGGCTGTAAGAAGGAGTCATACTTGTGAGGGTGGTGTTGGGCTGTAAGAAGGAGTCATACATGTGAGGGTGGTGTTGGGGTGTAAGAAGGAGTCATACATGTGAGGGTGGTGTTGGGCTTTAAGAAGGAGTCATACATGTGAGGGTGGTGTTGGGGTGTAAGAAGGAGTCATACATGTGAGGGTGGTGTTGGGCTGTAAGAAGGAGTCATACTTGTGAGGGTGGTGTTGGGCTGTAAGAAGGAGTCATACATGTGAGGGTGGTGTTGGGCAGTAAGAAGGAGTCATACTTGTGAGGGTGGTGTTGGGCTGTAAGAAGGAGTCATACTTGTGAGGGTGGTGTTGGGCTGTAAGAAGGAGTCATACATGTGAGGGTGGTGTTGGGCTGTAAGAAGGAGTCATACTTGTGAGGGTTGTGTTGGGGTGTAAGAAGGAGTCATACATGTGAGGGTGGTGTTGGGGTGTAAGAAGGAGTCATACATGTGAGGGTGGTGTTGGGCTTTAAGAAGGAGTCATACTTGTGGGGGTGGTGTTGGGCTGTTAGAATGAGCCATACTTGTGAGGGTGGTGTTGGTGTTGGGCTATAAGAAGGAGTCATACATGTGAGGGTGGTGTTGGGCTGTAAGAAGGAGTCATACATGTGAGGGTGGTGTTGGGTTGTTAGAAGGAGTCATACATGTGAGGGTGGTGTTGGGTTGTTAGAAGGAGTCATACATGTGAGGGTGGTGTTGGGCTGTAAGAAGGAGTCATACATGTGAGGGTGGTGTTGGGCTTTAAGAAGGAGTCATACTTGTGGGGGTGGTGTTGGGCTGTTAGAATGAGCCATACTTGTGAGGGTGGTGTTGGTGTTGGGCTATAAGAAGGAGTCATACATGTGAGGGTGGTGTTGGGCTGTAAGAAGGAGTCATACATGTGAGGGTGGTGTTGGGTTGTTAGAAGGAGTCATACATGTGAGGGTGGTGTTGGGCTGTAAGAAGGAGTCATACATGTGAGGGTGGTGTTGGGCTTTAAGAAGGAGTCATACTTGTGGGGGTGGTGTTGGGCTGTTAGAATGAGCCATACTTGTGAGGGTGGTGTTGGTGTTGGGCTATAAGAAGGAGTCATACATGTGAGGGTGGTGTTGGGCTGTAAGAAGGAGTCATACATGTGAGGGTGGTGTTGGGTTGTTAGAAGGAGTCATACATGTGAGGGTGGTGTTGGGCTGTAAGAAGGAGTCATACATGTGAGGGTGGTGTTGGTGTTGGGCTGTAAGAAGGAGTCATACATGTGAGGGTGGTGTTGGGCTTTAAGAAGGAGTCATACTTGTGGGGGTGGTGTTGGGCTGTTAGAATGAGCCATACTTGTGAGGGTGGTGTTGGTGTTGGGCTATAAGAAGGAGTCATACATGTGAGGGTGGTGTTGGGCTGTAAGAAGGAGTCATACATGTGAGGGTGGTGTTGGGTTGTTAGAAGGAGTCATACTTGTGAGGGTGGTGTTGGTGTTGGGCTGTAAGAAGGAGTCATACATGTGAGGGTGGTGTTGGGCTGTAAGAAGAAGTCATACATGTGAGGGTGGTGTTGGGCTGTAAGAAGGAGTCATACTTGTGAGGGTGGTGTTGAGCTGTAAGAAGGAGTCATACATGTGAGGGTGGTGTTGGGGTGTAAGAAGGAGTCATACATGTGAGGGTGGTGTTGGGCTGTAAGAAGGAGTCATACTTGTGAGGGTGGTGTTGGGGTGTACGAAGGAGTCATACATGTGAGGGTGGTGTTGGGATGTAAGAAGGAGTCATACATGTGAGGGTGGTGTTGGGCTGTAAGAAGGAGTCATACATGTGAGGGTGGTGTTGGGGTGTAAGAAGGAGTCATACATGTGAGGGTGGTGTTGGGCTGTAAGAAGGAGTCATACTTGTGAGGGTGGTGTTGGTGTGTAAGAAGGAGTCATCCTTGTGAGGGTGGTGTTGGGCTGTAAGAAGGAGTCATACATGTGAGGGTGGTGTTGGTGTGTAAGAAGGAGTCATCCTTGTGAGGGTGGTGTTGGGTTGTTAGAAGGAGTCATACATGTGAGGGTGGTGTTGGGCTGTAAGAAGGAGTCATACATGTGAGGGTGGTGTTGGGCTGTAAGAAGGAGTCATACATGTGAGGGTGGTGTTGGGGTGTAAGAAGGAGTCATACATGTGAGGGTGGTGTTGGGCTGTAAGAAGGAGTCATACTTGTGAGGGTGGTGTTGGGGTGTACGAAGGAGTCATACATGTGAGGGTGGTGTTGGGCTGTAAGAAGGAGTCATACTTGTGAGGGTTGTGTTGGGGTGTAAGAAGGAGTCATACATGTGAGGGTGGTGTTGGGCTTTAAGAAGGAGTCATACATGTGAGGGTGGTGTTGGGCTGTAAGAAGGAGTCATACATGTGAGGGTGGTGTTGGGCTGTAAGGAGTCATACTTGTGAGGGTGGTGTTTGGGTGTAAGAAGGACCCATACATGTGAGGGTGGTGTTGGGCTGTAAGAAGGAGTCATACATGTGAGGGTGGTGTTGGGCTGTAAGAAGAAGTCATCCTTATGAGGGTGGTGTTGGGTTGTTAGAAGGAGTTATACATGTGAGGGTGGTGTTGGGCTGTAAGAAGGAGTCATACATGTGAGGGTGGTGTTGGGCTTAAGAAGGAGTCATACTTGTGAGGGTGGTGTTGGGCTTAAGAAGGAGTCATACTTGTGAGGGTGGTGTTGGGCTGTAAGAAGGAGTCATCCTTGTGAGGGTGGTGTTGGGTTGTTAGAAGGAGTCATACATGTGAGGGTGGTGTTGGGCTGTAAGAAGGAGTCATACATGTGAGGGTGGTGTTGGGCTGTAAGAAGGAGTCATACATGTGAGGGTGGTGTTGGGCAGTAAGAAGGAGTCATACATGTGAGGGTGGTGTTGGGCTGTAAGAAGGAGTCATACATGTGAGGGTGGTGTTGGGCTGTAAGAAGGAGTCATACTTGTGAGGGTGGTGTTGGGCAGTAAGAAGGAGTCATACATGTGAGGGTGGTGTTGGGCTGTAAGAAGGAGTCATACTTGTGAGGGTGGTGTTGGGCTGTAAGAAGGAGTCATACATGTGAGGGTGGTGTTGGGCTGTAAGAAGGAGTCATACTTGTGAGGGTGGTGTTGGGCTGTAAGAAGGAGTCATACATGTGAGGGTGGTGTTGGGCTGTAAGAAGGAGTCATACATGTGAGGGTGGTGTTGGGCTGTAAGAAGGAGTCATACTTGTGAGGGTGGTGTTGGGCTGTAAGAAGGAGTCATACATGTGAGGGTGGTGTTGGGCAGTAAGAAGGAGTCATACATGTGAGGGTGGTGTTGGGCTGTAAGAAGGAGTCATACTTGTGAGGGTGGTGTTGAGTTGTAAGAAGGAGTCATACATGTGAGGGTGGTGTTGGGGTGTAAGAAGGAGTCATACATGTGAGGGTGGTGTTGGGCTGTAAGAAGGAGTCATACATGTGAGGGTGGTGTTGGGCTGTAAGAAGGAGTCATACTTGTGAGGGTTGTGTTGGGGTGTAAGAAGGAGTCATACATGTGAGGGTGGTGTTGGGGTGTAAGAAGGAGTCATACATGTGAGGGTGGTGTTGGGCTGTAAGAAGGAGTCATACATGTGAGGGTTGTGTTGGGCAGTGAGAAGGAGTCATACATGTGAGGGTGGTGTTGGGCTGTAAGAAGGAGTCATACATGTGAGGGTGGTGTTGGGCTGTAAGAAGGAGTCATACATGTGAGGGTGGTGTTGGGTTGTTAGAAGGAGTCATACATGTGAGGGTGGTGTTGGTGTTGGGCTATAAGAAGGAGTCATACATGTGAGGGTGGTGTTGGGCTTTAAGAAGGAGTCATACTTGTGGGGGTGGTGTTGGGCTGTTAGAATGAGCCATACTTGTGAGGGTGGTGTTGGTGTTGGGCTATAAGAAGGAGTCATACATGTGAGGGTGGTGTTGGGCTGTAAGAAGGAGTCATACATGTGAGGGTGGTGTTGGGTTGTTAGAAGGAGTCATACATGTGAGGGTGGTGTTGGGCTGTAAGAAGGAGTCATACATGTGAGGGTGGTGTTGGGCTTTAAGAAGGAGTCATACTTGTGGGGGTGGTGTTGGGCTGTTAGAATGAGCCATACTTGTGAGGGTGGTGTTGGTGTTGGGCTATAAGAAGGAGTCATACATGTGAGGGTGGTGTTGGGCTGTAAGAAGGAGTCATACATGTGAGGGTGGTGTTGGGTTGTTAGAAGGAGTCATACATGTGAGGGTGGTGTTGGGCTGTAAGAAGGAGTCATACATGTGAGGGTGGTGTTGGGCTTTAAGAAGGAGTCATACTTGTGGGGGTGGTGTTGGGCTGTTAGAATGAGCCATACTTGTGAGGGTGGTGTTGGTGTTGGGCTATAAGAAGGAGTCATACATGTGAGGGTGGTGTTGGGCTGTAAGAAGGAGTCATACATGTGAGGGTGGTGTTGGGTTGTTAGAAGGAGTCATACTTGTGAGGGTGGTGTTGGTGTTGGGCTGTAAGAAGGAGTCATACATGTGAGGGTGGTGTTGGGCTGTAAGAAGAAGTCATACATGTGAGGGTGGTGTTGGGCTGTAAGAAGGAGTCATACTTGTGAGGGTGGTGTTGAGCTGTAAGAAGGAGTCATACATGTGAGGGTGGTGTTGGGGTGTAAGAAGGAGTCATACATGTGAGGGTGGTGTTGGGCTGTAAGAAGGAGTCATACTTGTGAGGGTGGTGTTGGGGTGTACGAAGGAGTCATACATGTGAGGGTGGTGTTGGGATGTAAGAAGGAGTCATCCTTGTGAGGGTGGTGTTGGGCTGTAAGAAGGAGTCATACATGTGAGGGTGGTGTTGGTGTGTAAGAAGGAGTCATACATGTGAGGGTGGTGTTGGGCTGTAAGAAGGAGTCATACATGTGAGGGTGGTGTTGGGCTGTAAGAAGGAGTCATACATGTGAGGGTGGTGTTGGGGTGTAAGAAGGAGTCATACATGTGAGGGTGGTGTTGGGCTGTAAGAAGGAGTCATACTTGTGAGGGTGGTGTTGGGGTGTACGAAGGAGTCATACATGTGAGGGTGGTGTTGGGCTGTAAGAAGGAGTCATCCTTGTGAGGGTGGTGTTGGGCTGTAAGAAGGAGTCATACATGTGAGGGTGGTGTTGGGCTGTAAGAAGGAGTCATACATGTGAGGGTGGTGTTGGGGTGTAAGAAGGAGTCATCCTTGTGAGGGTGGTGTTGGGCTGTAAGAATGAGTCATACATGTGAGGGTGGTGTTGGGCTGTAAGAAGGAGTCATACATGTGAGGGTGGTGTTGGGCTGAAAGAAGGAGTCATACATGTGATGGTGGTGTTGGGCTGTAAGAAGGAGTCATACTTGTGGGGGTGGTGTTGGGTTGTTAGAAGGAGTCATACATGTGAGGGTGGTGTTGGGCTGTAAGAAGGAGTCATACATGTGAGGGTGGTGTTGGGCTTTAAGAAGGAGTCATACTTGTGGGGGTGGTGTTGGGCTGTTAGAATGAGCCATACTTGTGAGGGTGGTGTTGGTGTTGGGCTATAAGAAGGAGTCATACATGTGAGGGTGGTGTTGGGCTGTAAGAAGAAGTCATACATGTGAGGGTGGTGTTGGGCAGTAAGAAGGAGTCATACATGTGAGGGTGGTGTTGGGCTGTAAGAAGGAGTCATACTTGTGAGGGTGGTGTTGAGTTGTAAGAAGGAGTCATACATGTGAGGGTGGTGTTGGGGTGTAAGAAGGAGTCATACATGTGAGGGTGGTGTTGGGCTGTAAGAAGGAGTCATACTTGTGAGGGTGGTGTTGGGGTGTACGAAGGAGTCATACATGTGAGGGTGGTGTTGGGGTGTAAGAAGGAGTCATCCTTGTGAGGGTGGTGTTGGGCTGTAAGAAGGAGTCATACATGTGAGGGTGGTGTTGGGCTGTAAGAAGGAGTCATACTTGTGAGGGTGGTGTTGGGGTGTACGAAGGAGTCATACATGTGAGGGTGGTGTTGGGCTGTAAGAAGGAGTCATACATGTGAGGGTGGTGTTGGGCTGTAAGAAGGAGTCATACATGTGAGGGTGGTGTTGGGCTGTAAGAAGGAGTCATACTTGTGAGGGTGGTGTTGGGGTGTACGAAGGAGTCATACATGTGAGGGTGGTGTTGGTGTGTAAGAAGGAGTCATACATGTGAGGGTGGTGTTGGGCTGTAAGAAGGAGTCATACATGTGAGGGTGGTGTTGGGCTGTAAGAAGGAGTCATACATGTGAGGGTGGTGTTGGGCTGAAAGAAGGAGTCATACATGTGATGGTGGTGTTGGGCTATAAGAATGAGTCATACATGTGAGGGTGGTGTTGGGCTGTAAGAAGAAGTCATCCTTGTGAGGGTGGTGTTGGTGTTGGGCTGTAAGAAGGAGTCATACTTGTGAGGGTGGTGTTGAGCTGTAAGAAGGAGTCATACATGTGAGGGTGGTGTTGGGGTGTAAGAAGGAGTCATACATGTGAGGGTGGTGTTGGGCTGTAAGAAGGAGTCATACTTGTGAGGGTGGTGTTGGGGTGTACGAAGGAGTCATACATGTGAGGGTGGTGTTGGGGTGTAAGAAGGAGTCATCCTTGTGAGGGTGGTGTTGGGCTGTAAGAAGGAGTCATACATGTGAGGGTGGTGTTGGTGTGTAAGAAGGAGTCATACTTGTGAGGGTGGTGTTGGGGTGTACGAAGGAGTCATACATGTGAGGGTGGTGTTGGGGTGTAAGAAGGAGTCATCCTTGTGAGGGTGGTGTTGGGCTGTAAGAAGGAGTCATACATGTGAGGGTGGTGTTGGTGTTGGGCTATAAGAAGGAGTCATACATGTGAGGGTGGTGTTGGGCTGAAAGAAGGAGTCATACATGTGATGGTGGTGTTGGGCTATAAGAATGAGTCATACATGTGAGGGTGGTGTTGGGCTGTAAGAAGGAGTCATCCTTGTGAGGGTGGTGTTGGTGTTGGGCTGTAAGAAGGAGTCATACATGTGAGGGTGGTGTTGGGCTGTAAGAAGAAGTCATACATGTGAGGGTGGTATTGGGGTGTAAGAAGGAGTCATACATGTGATGGTGGTGTTGGGCTGTAAGAATGAGTCATACATGTGAGGGTGGTGTTGGGCTGTAAGAAGGAATCATCCTTGTGAGGGTGGTGTTGGTGTTGGGCTGTAAGAAGGAGTCATACATGTGAGGGTGGTGTTGGGCTGTAAGAAGAAGTCATACATGTGAGGGTGGTGTTGGTGTGTAAGAAGGAGTCATACATGTGAGGGTGGTGTTGGGCTGTAAGAAGGAGTCATACTTGTGAGGGTGGTGTTGGGCTGTAAGAAGAAGTCATCCTTGTGAGGGTGGTGTTGGGCTGTAAGAAGGAGTCATACATGTGAGGGTGGTGTTGGGCTGTAAGAAGGAGTCATCCTTGTGAGGGTGGTGTTGGGTTGTTAGAAGGAGTCATACATGTGAGGGTGGTGTTGGGCTGTAAGAATGAGTCATACATGTGAGGGTGGTGTTGGGCAGTAAGAAGGAGTCATACATGTGAGGGTGGTGTTGGGCTGTAAGAAGGAGTCATACATGTGAGGGTGGTGTTGGGGTGTAAGAAGGAGTCATCCTTGTGAGGGTGGTGTTGGGCTGTAAGAATGAGTCATACATGTGAGGGTGGTGTTGGGCAGTAAGAAGGAGTCATACATGTGAGGGTGGTGTTGGGCTGTAAGAAGGAGTCATACATGTGAGGGTGGTGTTGGTGTTGGGCAGTGAGAAGGAGTCATACATGTGAGGGTGGTGTTGGGGTGTAAGAAGGAGTCATACATGTGAGGGTGGTGTTGGGCTGTAAGAAGGAGTCATACATGTGAGGGTGGTGTTGCAGTGTCCGAGTGGATATGGCGCCTGAACTGCTTACACAATAGTGTTTGGTGGCGCAGGTTCGAATCCGACTAAAGGCTGTAGAAATTTCGCACTGTTGTGTCCCTAGGCAAGACACTTTAGACATTAGTGCCTACGTCAACCCAGCGGTATAATGGGAACCTGGCTTTGCTGGGGTAATGATAATAAAAGCGCTTTGAGTATGCCGAGCATAATAAAGCGCTATATAAATAACCAATATTATTATTATTATTATTATTATGTATGATACTTGTCATACTTGTGATATTAGTCATCGTGGACAGATAAAGTGTGTTCTTGACTTCTTGGTAAATGGGAAAAGTAATTATCTGTTCCCTAATTATGTCCCTTAATTATTATAGGATATTCAGGATAGTAATCGATTTTTTCTCAAAGCGTGATGGAGGCTATTCAAAAAATATATTCAATTCAGTTCAAATCATTTGTGTAGTACGGATAGTGCAGAGCGAGCAACTTTCCAATGCCTGTATCTCCACGCTATATATCTCAAAGAAATTCAGATATTTTTATAGATTTAGAATTCTAGAGATTTTATCAGTATTATTTTGTACTAAAAATATTTTATTCTAAAATTGTAACATTACTCAACGCCGTTAGTATTAACAGCGAGTTGATATTTTACACTTTACAACTTTAGAGGACATTACAGCATTGTATTGGCCTGTACATTTAGTATTGAATTGGTGTTGTAATGTCCCGACCGCGAGCTGTAATGTTACGGCGTCATTCGTTACCACGTAAACAATAGGTGGTATTTATTATTAATTGCCTGACAGCCAGATAGGCCTACTGCATTACCTACCGTTAGCTATTAATAACCAGTAGCTATAAACTATTAACATGGCTCAAAACGCCACCATAAATATAAGCTAACTTATTTATAACATAATTTATTTGCGATTCTGATCTTCGTGGCTTTATTTTCACTCACTCACTAACAATGTTCGTTCTCATTCATGTAACAAAGCACTCAGATCATCACACTGTAAAGTGCTACTTTACACACAAGTATGTAAATAGTTATTATTATATTTATTTCAGAAATGATGACTCACTTTTACTCATCTAGGAAAAGTATAATATCTAGATAGTTAATATTAAATACAAACAGTAATACTTAGTTTCTGGAGTTGTTCTCGTGCTGCGCGAAATTCCTGCGAACTTCTACCTAAGCCTATATTATACACCTAATGTGCGTCCGTAACTTCTACCTAAGCCTATATTATACACCTAATGTGCGTCCGTAACAAATATTCAATAATATACATTTAATGAGATTCGTGATACGAAGTTCATTACCCGAATTTTAAAGTAATGGTGGCATATTATGATGAAAATATACAAACAAATTATTTTCCTGGTAGAACCCTTTTAGCCTGAGGTGATTTTATGTCAGTGTATGTGAAGGATGATTCACGGAAAATAACGAATTTGTTACCGTGGAACTGTCAAAACACTCCCAAGACGTTGACGCTAATTTAGGTGGAGTTACTCATCACTATTACGCTAACTTTGTCAAAAAACAGCACTTACGCGCATTGTTGATATGTTATCATCATTATAAATATGATGATATCATATTAAACCTAATACGTAAGCCTAAGATGTTCCATTGATCCATTGAATAGAAACTGTCTCTCGTCATCTCAAACTATCATAAACAGATACAGTAGGGTTGAGCACAGCGACTGTATAGATGATGGTATTGACAGTTGGAACATCATGAGGATGTAAATTGGGACATACAAGGATTCAGGGATTTTTAGGTCTTTTAGATGAGCCGCTATCAGAATTTATATAAATGAATAAACGAAATTTATATTATGAAACTACCCATTCGCCCTGAGGAGTTAGGCAGCCAGTGATTCTGGGAGCCCATTCGCCCTGAGGAGTTAGGCAGCCAGTGATTCTGGGAGCCCATTCGCCCTGAGGAGTTAGGCAGCCAGTGATTCTGGGAGCCCATTCGCCCTGAGGAGTTAGGCACCCTATAGTGATTCTGGGAGCACTCCAAAGTCATAAAGTAAAGTGTATCCGTAAAGGTGCTTGGCTGGATTTGTGAATTTCTTCGATTTCCTAGTCTTTTACACATAAACGCGACGGACATTCGGGCAATATGAAATACGAGCTGCGAATTGGTATACAAATCAATAAAGAGTTATTTGTAAATCTTCAGATTTACTTACTGTAAGAAAATCGTGTCTGTTTGTTTGTCTGTTTGTCACACGAAAGGCTCCGAAACTATCCGGTCAATTATGTTGTTTTTAGTACCCTCCTGTAGTGTATGGTCTGAATGGGTGTATAAAGCAATTTTCAGAAAAATACAGTCATTAGTTTTTGCAAAAAATGAAATAAACGAAAAGTGCCATAGACGCAATGGTAATATAACACCAATAACAGCTGGTGTTCATGATGAAAAAGGGCTTATGTGATGGATTTCTACACAACTACACAGGCTTAGTATAAATCGATGAGGTTGCCAAGATTATTGTACTTAGTACACCCACTGTTTGCTTAGGCAGTACCTACTGTCTAAACTCCACTCCCTTACAAATTGTGAAATTCTGCATAGGGTAGCATTAGTGTGTGTTTAATATTTCATACATCTGATAGCCTTATCAGTAAAGGTATGGGCGAATGTGAATTATTACTAATTCCAGGTGAATGAATTTTAGTAATAATGTAGGCCTTCAACTGTAGTTCTACAATAATTGGTGTATAGATTGAATCTGAAGATAGAAGATTTACATATTAAATATAGTAAATATATATATATAATAATATAATGTATATATATTATTTATTTATATATATTATTTATTTATATATATATATTATATAGCCCTCGAATCAGGGATTGAATGTAATTATTTCTAGTCGGTGCCGAGGTAGATTTATTCCCACTTGTCCTAAATTTAATCGATTTAATCCCACAACAACTCGGCCACTTGGCTGTGGTGAGGAGAGAAGGCAACTTAGAATTATAGATTCAAAGAATGTGTTTAGCATAGGAGGGTTGGGGTGGGGGTTACTTAACTGCTTATATCTGGGCAAAACACTTGGAAAGAGTGAAGGCGGCAAATGCCTACAGGAAAAGAGTGGTATTACTAATTAAATTGTACTGTGAGATTGCCACAGGGATTGGGAAGCAGATAGTTGGCCGTGAACCGGCAGCGGACATGAATAGCTGTCATCCATCACGTCATCCCTTCTCCAGACTCCCTTGCAAGGAGAGGAACACTTAGGACCATCCCCTTCTTGTAGAGGTTAGTTAAGGTTTCAAGGTCCAATATGGCCACTAATTAAATTCAAACAGATTGGCGTAAACTTCCTTAGATTATCTTTCGCAACTTATTATTGGCATAGATAGAGAGGCCGTCGCTTCCACGTCATATCTATAATAGAGTTAGGCAGTACTGGCTAACTATTAAATCAGTTGCTGTCTGCGCGAGTGGGCGCAAACTAAGTAATTAGTTTCAATGGTAATTGTAACTGAATTGAACTAAACTGTAATCCGTGCCAAATTAAGCAAAAATATTATTATATTCCACCTTATATTCTTGACTCATGATGCCACATATTCTATTACTAAACATGAGGAAAATTTACTATCGCTTTGCAATATTGCTACACTATAGCTGTTTCCTTTATTCCATTTGGAATATTTAAACAACACAAAATTATCTTATCAAATATGAGGTGTATGTGATTGAAGATAGTAATTGAGAATTGTGAAAGTTGAGAAGAATTTTAAAGTAAATTGATCACTGGGATTTTATTGTTAAATATTTTATTGTTAAAAAACACCGCCACTGTAAACCTCCCCTGCCCCTTATCGCTTTAAATTAAATTAATTATTAAACCAACTGAACACATTCTTGGTGTTCGCGGCCATTTCGCGCCATTAACTCAATATTGTAAATGTGCAATAATCTATAACCCACATGTTCGCCGCTGATAAAGTTTACGCATTTGATGATATAACAGATTCTTCTAAATTACTGTTTATAAATCTGGGATATTTCACCTCAGATATCTTCAACCCAAATTCCAGTCCGATTTATTAACAAAGAATGACGTCATTACAAATATTACGTTGATATTTGTTACATTAACGAGAGCGTAATGTAAAACAACAACAACAACAACAACACCAACAACACTATCATATTTATACAATAGGCCTACATACAATACAAAAACATATGTTAACACTTTATATAAGTCACCATAAAATATAGTTAATGGAAAGAAGATAATATTTCAAAGCTAGAATGGAAATGTTTTAACTACAGTATGTCAGAAAAAAAATATGTTGTAGACGCCTAGGTGATAGTAGGCCCCTAGTCGTTTTTAGTGGAGAAAAAGTTATTGCCAGATATTAATTTCGTTTCGGAAGATAGAAAATAGTCTAGAATCTCAAATCTGCGAATAAATTTGAAGTCATTACGAACATAGAAGTGGGCGTTCAAAATGGCCAGGTATATCGCACCATTACCAAACCTTACCAAAAATTTTAATTTTAATTTATTTTCTATTTTCTGTATTTCTATTAGATTTCCTTTAGGTCACTTTTTGGGACTAGGACGTATTTGGGAATGGTTTTTCAAACCTGTAAATATTCTGCCCATATTCTTATAAAAACATAAAATTAAAAATGTTTTAAAATGTTAAACTTATCGAAAATAATTATTTTACTATCTGACTATCGCGGATCTTTTACTATCAAGGTGGAATGTATTATTTTAGTTTCTTTTCTATTAAATCAATAAAGATCAGATTCCGAGTCAATGGGTACATCGAGTCAAAGAGTAGTACAACAGGTCAAAGTGAACAGCAACCATGTCAAAGGGTACAAATATTATAGAAAGGGTACAACAACATTATTGCCATTAACGGCCCTTCGGGCCTAGATGGCAATAATGTCAGAAACTCCGCTAAATTTCTGATGATTATGACTTAGGGTTAGGGTTGTCATGACAGTCAACATGACAGTTTTAATTATTGTTGTGGCCTCACCAACTAACCCTAACCAAAATAATAAACGAACTAAATAACCGCCTGTTACGTACCCTTTGACCGCCTGGTTGTACCCTTTGTACACTTTCATGTTGTACCCTTTGACTCGTTTTGTCCCCTTTGTCTCGTTTTTCCCATTGACCTAAAGCGTAAAGATCAATGTAACTGAATGCTGCGAATTTTGACGTCAAAACGCTATTAAATTACCAGAGGTCGATCAAGGACCCTTGAAGTGTTAACCAGTATAAAATACATTAGGAATAAGAAATTAAGTCAAATATAGATATCAATGTTTAAAAGAGAAAAACTATCAGTCAAAATTATATTAGAAATGTTTCACGAAAATAGAAACAAAATTAAAATTCCGGATTTAATGGCGCAAAAAGACCGCAATCACCAACTACATATTACGTGTTTAGTTTAAATATTTAATTAATTTAATTTAAAACATTAAAGGCAAGGAATAGGTCGCCGTGTGGTGGAGTTTTCTAACCAAAACAATAACGAAACAACTTTATTTCACTTGCGGTCAATTTTGCGCCACTATCTGAAATTCCGTCGCTTGAGGGAATGACTTACACTACTGTAAGGCCGGATAGGTGAAATTTGTGACAATACTATGCACTTAAGCAATAATATGCACCTTGCTACTACTACATTGCATTGGCTCAATCGTTTATTAACTGTGAATATTAATTTTATTTATTCTTAACGTTGTCAGGTCAGGTCAGGTATTCTAGGTCATTGATCAAGAAAACTTGCCACCTCCATGCAGCATAAAGGAGGTGCCACCTGTAGCTGCATAGACCCTCTTACTAGGGCAAATCTGGTCCTGTAACTAGGACCCCCTTCGTTCTGGGATAAGGACGCCCTTGGTCCTGGATTAAGGACCCATATACTTGGCTGCAGGGGTATATGGCCTGACCAGGCAGATGGTGATCTACCAATGGCTGGTTAGGAGTAGAGTGTTCTCATGTCCACTCTGAGGGCACTTCACTGCGACCTGCACCTGGCAGCAAGGGTACAGGGCATGACCCAGCAGATGAGCTGCAACAGCCAATGGTGGGTCATGTACGCCAGAGTAGATATGGGTGATGGGCCTCATATCTGACTCCATTGCGACACCCACCCTGTGGAATGGCAAACCAGGGTGTGGTATTTGCCCCGAGAGTCCTAGTTGTGCTAATCTAGTAACCGCATTTTTACAGTTTTATTTATATGTCAGTTTATCTGATTAAATACATTGAATACAAATACCTAAAAAGGTGAAAACAGTCAGCCACAGTCAAAAAATGGTTTCCATTATCAAAAATGGCCATAAACAATGTGAATAATAGTAGATCGCAGTCCTCGACGGCAAGTCGTAGGAAAACAGTCAAACATCTGGTGACAACACACAAAATGTCACTCTAAATCATGAATTCAGTATTCTGGAATACAGCAATACTGCTTACCAGTTAGGCCTACACTATTGTATATGTAGTTTATGGATTTTTTTCAACCGTTGTCCGTCCTTCCCGTTTACTTTTAGGACTGCGATCTACTATTATTCACATTGTTTATGGCCATTTTTGATAATGGAAACCATTTTTTTTTACTGTGGCTGACTGTTGTCACCGTTTTTAGGTATTGTCACAAACTCCACCTATCCTGTAAGGCCTAACTTTTAAATAAAACAACAAAAAACCTATAAAACATTTCAGTAAATAATAGTATGGTTATTATTTATACATTATTACATTTGATAATAATAACGCGGGAATGATTGTGATTACTGTAGCTACAATTATTCAAAAAAGTTTCTCGGAATAATCAACATCACTCCGAGGCCAAAAAATAATCCAATAAATCGCCTTCAAGGAGAAGAATGTGATTGGGAAGCAGAATCGACTGTATTGGTCGATACGGGCAACTGAAATCCGTAATCTGGAACCAGCGAGAGGATCGGTCCGCCCGAATATCGCCTCCTTCAGGCGGTTCCAAGGCGAATCCTCGAGCGCCTCTAGTCTACGTCGGAAGTCGACGCTCCGTACCGAATCGACGCCAAGTGTTTTCGGTTTAGTCCCGGGGGGAGCGTCAGTTTCTTTGGCCGCAACCTTCTTCTCTTGAATCTCAAGGAAACAGACAGTTCCGAACTCAATGAGAGTCGCGAATACAAATAGAAAACACCCGGCGTAATACAAGTCGATGGCCTTCATGTAGGATATCTTCGGCATGTTGCTGTTTGTTGAGTTCATGAGAGTCAAAATGGTGAGAACCGCCGTGATTCCGAGGGCGGCCCGCGCCGGGATCGAGCTCTGCCCCACCCAGAAAGTCACCCACGAGAGAACAACAATCAACGTGCTGGGCACGTACATCTGTATGATGAAGTAGAGGGTGTTCCTACCGAATACAAACTCTGCGCGGAGGGTGGGCCACGAGCCAGTGCTGAGATTACGAATGAACATCTTGTAACTTCTATTGAGCATCTGGTAGTTGGTGAGTTCGACTTTATCGCCCTCAAAGGATATCGGATTTCGATATTTATTGTCGTCGGCGTATTGTGTGTCTTTCCAGAGGTAAATCAGATCGTCGGAGCTGTATCCGTAGGAGGCTAGACGAACCTCGCACGTCTGTCGATCCATCGGGTAGTACTCCAAGTTCATGAGACATCCGTTCTTCACAGTCGCTTGAAAACTCATGAGTATCATGCCACTGGGGTGAATACGAACGTAAAAGTTAGGTGACGTCACCGTGTGTAATTCGGCCCACGTCTCGGAGTGAAAGAACAAGTCCGGAGTCCATATCTGCTGCATCACATCATAGCCAACAACAAGATAGCGACATCCGTCGAAGCTGAGTCTAGGGTCCATCCAGAACTGCTCAACGAACACGCTCAATTTGAAAGTCATGTCGTACTCAGATATCGGACCCATGTTCACGATATGTATCGTGACGTTGACGACAACTGGTTCAAAACCAGCCCCGGGTCGCAATCTTTTGTCGTAGTCCTTTTGATTGAGCAAACTAGTGAGAATTGCACTCTGATCTTCGTATCCATAGCCGCGACAGGGATCTAGTGTTTCAACTTCAGTTGCCATCGCTCCCATTTGTTGATAAACAGCTATTACAATTATTAGTGTTTTCATCTCTGATTATTATATTTTATGTCTATAGGATATTTTGGGAATTGTCATTTACCAGCGTAGCATCATTGTCTACCTAGATAGGGAAAAAAACCTAAGAAAAAAGTTGACAAACGAAGCATGCTTGTTAACAGACCCAGGATAATTCATGCGTGGCCACTAAAGAGCACAAACAGTGGATGCAACAATAACAGAAACCAAATGTTATCAATGAACAGCATAATTGTAATAAAACCATTCAATGGCTTCCTAGAATCATTTTCCTACAGCAAATGGATCTGCAAAGAGGATTTATTCACAACAGAACAACGATTGTTATTGCGTGGGAGAGCCTTGCGGATTACGTATAATGCAGCCGCTACTGTATGCGGGTCAAGAGGAAAACATATTGGAACCATATTGGGGTTGCTCTAAATAAGAAACAGATCAATATATAATTATTTTGTCGCCGACGCAAAAACGGAAGAACAACATAAACATTTGGAATAATAATGAATCTTAAAAGAAACATTGCTTTAAAAATTGATTTCATATAAATATCATAGTAAATCCAAAATTAAATTGATTTTCTCATATTTAATGAGTTTTATCGATGTGTATTATCATCACGTTTTTTTTCAATTATTTGGGATTTTACATTATTTAATTTTTAGACTACTACATAACCCCAAAAGTAACTCAAATATTCTGAAAGATACATAAACAGAGATATGGAAATTATCATCGCAAATTAATGATTATATTTCCTTACAAATAAATTTAAGAGAAAGACTAAATTTATTTATAAATAAAACGTAGTGATAGTTGGTAGAATATAACAGGCAACATCAACTACATGCAACCGGCAACCCAGCCAAACCCAAGCACATCAGACTTATGGTCTGGCGTCTGGAGGTTTAGGCATGGGCGGTGGTACCTCCCCGGACGAAGGGCTTCTCAGCCGCTCTACCACCTGAGATGTACATCACCTGTACATTGGAACTGTACGGGTTCATCAGAGATATTTACTTTCAGTTTTAGTTGGATGATGGTTTATCTTCGATAAGAAAAACAGCAAAACTTAGGAAATGTAACTTTACACTGAACCACGTTCAGCGTCGTGAGGCGCAATTATTTATGTTTCTATCAGAATCTCTGTGTTTCTCTCTTATATTCATTGTTATATCCAACCAATCTCGTATTATTTGTGTTAGTATTTATAATTAAAAGGAGAAAATAAACACTATTTTGAATTTACATTATTTTGAAATTCACAACACACGTCACACGAGCCTTGTTTATCGCATGTGCCCCCAAGTTCTTTTATTGCAATTAAAAAGATAATTGAAGTTGTATATAACATTTTAGTGGTAGAGCGTTCTTCATCCATTCCGTTTAAACTAATTAATTAATTTTATGAACTATAATGAATTAAGTGAACATATTATTCTAATAACCAATATTGCCTGCCTTCCAATTGAATACATTAGACGCTAGTCCAATTGAATATGGATGAAATGGCTTTTACTGTCATGAATAATTTACCTAGAGTTTCAAATAAATCACCGGTCTGATCTGGACACCACTCAGCCACTGTGACGAGGTGAAAACCTACGTTTTGGGGATTTGAATAGAGCAATAATTGATTTATTAGAAGGCGCTTACTTTACTATGCAAGGTGTGGTAATACCCACTGGACGGTGCAGTTTTACGTGATGAAATAAAAATTATTGCATCGACATTTAAGAGATAATTATTAATTTATCTTATCTTATCAATATTATCAATAGTCAACAGTTTGGAAACTGTTTAAACTCTGGAAGCACCACTCTATGTTATGTTATTTTAATCTCACACCCACGCAATGCGATGCTACGTCCACAACTTCCATTCCTTCTTTATAAATCATTTGAAGGGTATATCACAAGTAACCTATAACTGCTACTGTCTACCGAATAAAAAACTGCACAGTAGTCATGAACTATAGGCACAGTAAGTAAATAAATAATATCATACGTTAATACAAATTAATGATGGAGGTTTTTCTATGAGAAATAAGTAGTATTATTTATATATATAAAATTTAATTTTTGCATATTACATTGTCTAAAGTTTATAACGCCGGTCCAAAAGCGGTAGAATATAGTAGAATATTGTAGAATAAAGGTAACCTATTTAGTATTCACCGTAAATGATCCATTAAAGGATTAAAGGAAATCAGCTGCTGTCTTTGAGGCCTTTGACCTGGTTTTATGCATCCATGCAAAGTCAACGTCTCATATTAATTTACGCTGCAGAAATATAACACTGCAGTAGCTACTGCTTCCGGTATTTATATAACACTGCAGTAGCTACTGCTTCCGGTATTTATATAACACTGCAGTAGCTACTGCTTCCGGTATTTATATAACACTGCAGTAACTACTGCTTCCGGTATTTATATAACACTGCAGTAGCTACTGCTTCCGGTATTTATATAACACTGCAGTAACTACTGCTTCCGGTATTTATATAACACTGCAGTAGCTACTGCTTCCGGTATTTATATAACACTGTAGTAGCTACTGCTTCCGGTATTTATATAACACTGCAGTAGCTACTGCTTCCGGTATTTATATAACACTGCAGTAGCTACTGCTTCCGGTATTTATATAACACTGCAGTAGCTACTGTTTCCGGTATTTATATAACACTGCAGTAGCTACTGCTTCCGGTATTTATATAACACTGCAGTAGCTACTGCTTCCGGTATTTATATAACACTGCAGTAGCTACTGCTTCCGGTATTTATATAACACTGCAGTAGCTACTGCTTCCGGTATTTATATAACACTGTAGTAGCTACTGCTTCCGGTATTTATATAACACTGCAGTAGCTACTGCTTCCGGTATTTATATAACACTGCAGTAACTACTGCTTCCGGTATTTATATAACACTGCAGTAGCTACTGCTTCCGGTATTTATATAACACTGCAGTAGCTACTGCTTCCGGTATTTATATAACACTGCAGTAGCTACTGCTTCCGGTATTTATATAACACTGCAGTAGCTACTGCTTCCGGTATTTATATAACACTGCAGTAGCTACTGCTTCCGGTATTTATATAACACTGCAGTAGCTACTGCTTCCGGTATTTATATAACACTGCAGTAGCTACTGATTCCGGTATTTATATAACACTGCAGTAGCTACTGCTTCCGGTATTTATATAACACTGCAGTAGCTACTGCTTCCGGTATTTATATAACACTGCAGTAGCTACTGCTTCCGGTATTTATATAACACTGCAGTGGCTACTGCTTCCGGTATTTATATAACACTGCAGTAGCTACTGCTTCCGGTATTTATATAACACTGCAGTAGCTACTGCTTCCGGTATTTATATAACACTGCAGTAACTACTGCTTCCGGTATTTATATAACACTGCAGTAGCTACTGCTTCCGGTATTTATATAACACTGCAGTAGCTACTGCTTCCGGTATTTATATAACACTGCAGTAGCTACTGCTTCCGGTATTTATATAACACTGCAGTAGCTACTGCTTCCGGTATTTATATAACACTGCAGTAGCTACTGCTTCCGGTATTTATATAACACTGCAGTAACTACTGCTTCCGGTATTTATATAACACTGCAGTAGCTACTGCTTCCGGTATTTATATAACACTGCAGTAGCTACTGCTTCCGGTATTTATATAACACTGCAGTAGCTACTGCTTCCGGTATTTATATAACACTGCAGTAGCTACTGCTTCCGGTATTTATATAACACTGCAGTAGCTACTGCTTCCGGTATTTATATAACACTGCAGTAGCTACTACACTGCAGTAGCTACTGCTTCCGGTATTTTTTTGTCCTTTCATATTGTATCACCGCCGTTAATAATCATAAGATGTTTAGATGATTAAAATATAATAGTTAGAACGTAGTTGTTTATAAGAATGATACCTAATCCTCTTCTGAAAAGTGTTAGAATAACATTGTTATATCACTTTTATGATAATAATTATTATTCGAATTTTGAGGGCGAAATATATAAGTAATTAATTATAGGGGCCTAATATATATATATTTCTTATCAAATTATTCAACATATGAATATCCTACGATGGCTTACTATTGTCAGATGGGGGGGGGGGCTGGACGCAATAAAAATTCATTCCTCTCCAGTGGAAATTGGACGCAAATAACAGTTGATTACTCCCTGCTCCTTTCCCTAAATTGAGAATTTAACATTGAGGCGGGATATTAATTCGCCACGATGGGATTTGCGTCCAGTCCCCCCCCCCCCCCCCCCCCCCTGCTCACTCCTATAGATACGGAGAACCACATTTATCCAAATTCAACAGTTATAATTAGTATTCTTTCATATCAAACATTAGTTGTATTTTAAAAATTTCAGTTGGAAAAGGTATTTTTCTTACCGAAATGTAAAATGGGACCAAAACAAATTGCTTTTCAAGAAACCGTATTTTCGGGTCATTGCAGAAAATGGTTTAGATGCGCAGATTTCATATATCGAAATAGTATTTTTATATTTCAACCAACAGTTAAAATATAGCAATAAATGTTACTTTTCCTGGAATATAATTCTTACCGGTATTTCTACTTACTGTGGTTACTAAAATATTGTAGAATATTTAACTCAACATATGTAACGACGAGATTGATTGGCACTCGGCGGATTAGACTACTCGTGGTTCAATAAGAATAAATAATAAGGTATTCGGACACATTGTGGTTAGGTTAGTATCCCATGGTGACATGTTTAACTATCAATGCCTCATATAAATTCAAATAACGAACGATAACCTAGAACAGTCATGGGAGGTTTTAAGGCTGATGTTTATTAATTTACAAAAGTAAGATTGAAAAATGATGATACATGGTGAGAGTTTTAGAAGTAAACATAGGTGCAATTGAGTTAATGGGTGCGCCTCACACACTCCCTCACCCCATGGGTGCGCCCCACACACTCCCTCACCCCATGGGTGCGCCCCACACACTCCCTCACCCCATGTGGATGCGCCCCACACACTCCCTCACCCCATGGGTGCGCCCCACACACTCCCTCACCCCATGGGTGCGCCTCACACACTCCCTCACCCCATGGGTGCGCCCCACACACTCACTCACCCCATGGGTGCGCCCCACACACTCACTCACCCCATGGGTGCGCCTCACACACTCCCTCACCCCATGGGTGCGCCCCACACACTCACTCACCCCATGGGTGCGCCCCACACACTCACTCACCCCATGGGTGCGCCCCACACACTCCCTCACCCCATGGGTGCGCCCCACACACTCCCTCACCCCATGGGTGCGCCTCACACACTCCCTCACCCCATGGGTGCGCCTCACACACTCCCTCACCCCATGGGTGCGCCTCACACACTCCCTCACCCCATGTTAATGGGTGCGCCCCACACACTCCCTCATCCCATGGGTGCGCCTCACACACTCCCTCACCCCATGTTAATGGGTGCGCCCCACACACTCCCTCATCCCATGGGTGCGCCCCACACACTCCCTCACCCCATGGGTGCGCCTCACACACTCCCTCACCCCATGTTAATGGGTGCGCCTCACACACTCCCTCACCCCATGGGTGCGCCTCACACACTCCCTCACCCCATGGGTGCGCCTCACACACTCCCTCACCCCATGTTAATGGGTGCGCCCCACACACTCCCTCATCCCATGGGTGCGCCTCACACACTCCCTCACCCCATGTTAATGGGTGCGCCCCACACACTCCCTCATCCCATGGGTGCGCCCCACACACTCCCTCATCCCATGGGTGCGCCCCACACACTCCCTCACCCCATGGGTGCGCGTGCGCCCCACACACTCCCTCACCCCATGGGTGCGCCCCACACACTCCCTCATCCCATGGGTGCGCCCCACACACTCCCTCATCCCATGGGTGCGCCCCACACACTCCCTCACCCCATGGGTGCGCCCCACACACTCCCTCACCCCATGGGTGCGCCCCACACACTCCCTCATCCCATGGGTGCGCCCCACACACTCCCTCACCCCATGGGTGCGCCCCACACACTCCCTCACCCCATGTTACCATTTCTAATTTTTTTTCTAAATGATTCAAAATGGACCAATATTATTAACTGCATTTTATTGCTGTGAATCAAATCAAATTACAGATATTTTTAGAGATCGCTTTCATTTAATGTATACAAAGTATTCAAATATATAAAAACTACAAAACGACCAACACAATATGGGATTTACCCATTAACTAGAGGGTATCTAAACCGTCTCTATTGTATATAATATAATATTCCCAAATAACAATTATTACCTTGAACCAAATCACACACATTACAACGTATATATAAATAAATAATATCCAATTTATCTGATCGCAAAGTAATGGCATATCTCAAAAGATTACGGACGAATTTACTACATTATTACTTCAATATATATGTAAAAACTTTTCAATAATGGTTCAAAAACTAAATAGGGCGTTTCATGATTTTCAGAAGAAGGAAAGAACACTGTGATAATCCGTGGAGAAATTTAGTGGGTAGTTGATGCTAATTGAGAAAAATTTCAAAAAATAACTTGTATAGTAACTTGTAACTGACGAACTAATTAAGTAATTTAACTTATAAAAAGCTAATCCTAACCCTGAAACATAATCTACTGGGGCAATGCGCCGATTTAACCTTGTGGGGGGGGGGGGGGGTGCAATCTTCGCCCGCAGGGAATCTTCGACCGTGTCCAACCTTCGCCCGAGTGTGGGAAAGGAGCAGGTTACAGAGACGGCTTTTTCTAACCAAAACAATAAACGATGTGGATAACACTCAATTTGAGGGCGAAGATTTCTCGTGGGCGAAGTTTGCTGCGTACCCGGGGAAGGGTCTTGGGAGAATTCAATTTGGTCTCGCTCACTTCTCTTAAGGAATATCTGTTCAATAAAAGATGATTAAAAGCAAAAAGTAAACTCTAACCTGTCCTATTGGCTCCAATTACTTGTTTTGGTTAGAAGAACGTATACACTATAACATGTTCTTTACTTAACTGATAAATAAAATTTATAATTAGCCGAGAAGGGGTCCCACCCCCCCCCCCCCCCCCCACCCCAACCCTACCCCAATTTATCTTCAATTCAAACGCCCTTCATAAAGATTTGAAATACTGTAATTAGGAGAAAATAAATAATATATTTTAGACATTTTGTTACAAGGAACTAACTACTATAGGCCGACTCTTTCAGTCTTTAAACCATTTGAATTAAGTCAGACATAATATGAATGGGAGCTCCCGATTTAGAGTCAGTAAATACTAACAGACGACCTTGTACTTAACATTTTATCTCACTGTTCAACATTGATTCCTTAATTCCGGTCGTGTAAAACGAGTTATCCAAAGAATTTGGCCCCCACCGACATCTAACCCTCTAAATTTACAAAATACAAAAAAATTATAGAAAGAAATGCCCCTCTGGCGTAACAGTAATTAATAGCTACCATTCAAGCTCACACCATAAATAATATTGAAAAACAACATAATAAATATTTATTAAAATTCACATCCCTAAAATAAGTCCAAATTGAATAAAACTGCCATGCAACCCTAACCGTAAATTCAGCAGACAATAAATGTTATCAATTTTCCGCAAATTGCATGGGCGATATGTCATAATTCAACTTACACATTTTACGCAATATATAATAATAACGTAATTTTTAATCATCTACAGTAATAGGGCGATTGTATAAAGGTATGGATATAAAAATATATTGACCTGAAACTCGGCCAAAAAGCAACAAGTTATTTAGTAAAATAGTGAGCCGGTAGTTTCTATTCGGCCGTCGTAGATAAAACTATGCCAGGTATCGGTTTAGGTACCATGTTGGCTCTAAAACTATGCCAGGCAGGTATCGGTTTAGGTACCATGTTGGCTCTAAAACTATGCCAGGTATCGGTTTAGGTCCCATGTTGGCTCTAAAACTATGCCAGGTATCGGTTTAGGTACCATGTTGGCTCTAAAACTATGCCAGGTATCGGTTTAGGTACCATGTTGGCTCTACAACTATGCCAGGTATCGGTTTAGGTACCATGTTGGCTCTAAAACTATGCCAGGTATCGGTTTAGGTACCATGTTGGCTCTAAAACTATGCCAGGTATCGGTTTAGGTACCATGTTGGCTCTAAAACTATGCCAGGTATCGGTTTAGGTATCATGTTGGCTCTAAAACTATGCCAGGTATCGGTTTAGGTACCATGTTGGCTCTAAAACTATGCCAGGTATCGGTTTAGGTACCATGTTGGCTCTAAAACTATGCCAGGTATCGGTTTAGGTACCATGTTGGCTCTAAAACTATGCCAGGTATCGGTTTAGGTACCATGTTGGCTCTAAAACTATACCAGGTATCGGTTTAGGTACCATGTTGGCTCTAAAACTATGCCAGGTATCGGTTTAGGTACCATGTTGGCTCTAAAACTATGCCAGGTATCGGTTTAGGTACCATGTTGGCTCTAAAACTATGCCAGGTATCGGTTTAGGTACCATGTTGGCTCTAAAACTATGCCAGGTATCGGTTTAGGTACCATGTTGGCTCTAAAACTATGCCAGGTATCGGTTTAGGTACCATGTTGGCTCTAAAACTATGCCAGGTATCGGTTTAGGTACCATGTTGGCTCTAAAACTATGCCAGGTATCGGTTTAGGTACCATGTTGGCTCTAAAACTATGCCAGGTATCGGTTTAGGTACCATGTTGGCTCTAAAACTATGCCAGGTATCGGTTTAGGTACCATGTTGGCTCTAAAACTATGCCAGGTATCGGTTTAGGTACCATGTTGGCTCTAAAACTATGCCAGGTATCGGTTTAGGTACCATGTTGGCTCTAAAACTATGCCAGGTATCGGTTTAGGTACCATGTTGGCTCTAAAACTATGCCAGGTATCGGTTTAGGTACCATGTTGGCTCTAAAACTATGCCAGGTATCGGTTTAGGTACCATGTTGGCTCTAAAACTATGCCAGGTATCGGTTTAGGTACCATGTTGGCTCTAAAACTATGCCAGGTATCGGTTTAGGTACCATGTTGGCTCTAAAACTATGCCAGGTATCGGTTTAGGTACCATGTTGGCTCTATTTATTACAACCACAGTATCATGTCAGGTATCGGCTTAGGTACCGGTATCGGTTTAGGTACCGGTTTATGTATCGGTTTAGGTACCGGTTTAGGTATCGGTTTAGGTACCGGTTTAGGTACCATGTTGGCTCTATTTATTTTTCTAGTACACTAAGTTGTAAGTCAAACGCCACCTTTGAGGCGTAAGTACAGTAGTATTTTTCAAAATAGATATTTAATTTATATGGTTTTGATTTTTTTTATGTATAGGTAAAATAGTGAGTAAGGGATGGTGCATTTCATCATATGAAATTATGCTGAATTTGGAAAAAAAAAATAAAGCAAGCTGGCTTTAAACGAACCTGCCCCTCAAACCAGTAAGTACCCTGGGTGAGCGAAAATGAAAACACGAAAATTGCCATCAACTCAACGATAGAAACACCAGCTGCTGGGTACTCATGAGAACCTAGTAAGCTACTACTATTTATTGAATGGATAGTCCAAACTGCAGAGAAGTATATTACTTGCCAAATTTATTACTATCTCACTCTAACCCAGACAGTAATCAAACATCAACTGTTAGTTTGTATAATGTATTACCCCCCAGCTGAATAGCTCTTCCCAGTCAATCCTATGGGAATATCTATAAGGTTAATACTCACTGCTATGTTAGGTGGGAAGCCAGCTGATTGGATTGTAAGCACTGGGCCGTTCAAATGTTTTTTAGGTTGATGATAATGAATGAGGAGGGACCCAACTAATACTACGTTTGTCTATGGACGGTCTCCTTATAGCCAGCTGGCTGGCTTTTCTAGTTGAATCATATTATTCCGCAACTAAATAATTTACTCTTTTAGACGAATTTGTGCGTTTTTTTTGCCGGACTAACAAATTTTGACGACGTTCTGTGCGAGATTGGCGATATTTGAAAATATTCTGAGGCACAAATATGTTGCTCAAATGACTGAATAGCCCAAATAAAAAAGTTGGTGCATACTCGACGAGTTGAAATCGGTGAAATTCGACATTAAATTTTCCAAACCGTTATTTTTCAGTGATCCCGTGATCGAAACGCCACAAAAAACATGCAGTCTTGTGCGCAACCAAAATTTATGGAGAGTTTGTTATTAAAATTTTTGCGTACATGCTTGAGTTTTTGAGATATTGGATGGTTATACATACACACATAACCACATCGTGTTTTTAAACGGCTCAACTCTTGACAAGAACTACCCTGGCCTATTAATAGGCAGGTTCGTTATAAAATACGAAAATGAAAAAAATGATTCCATGTCTGTAGTAATGCATTTGAGGTGCAATTATTATAACTTTGGGTAATGCCGGGTCAATTTATAAATTTTTTTGTGTTGGATTGAACCTGAACCTACACGAGTATCTTGAGAACATTTGAATACTCGGCACGTTTTATACCGATATTGGCAACATACCATGAGCTAAATATGTTAATATCATCATCTACAGTAGATTGAAGGTAATGAGAAAATCTACATGGTACTTAAATAAATACAACCCGGGAACAAATCCAACAAATCAAATTAAAATAATTAACGAAAACGTATGCGGAAGACCCCAACAGCAAAATGCGTCACATTTAATATTAATAATTTCGACGCTTAAAATTTTATCATGGCACAAAAACGCAAGCATTGGAGCCAATAATATTGTCTATTTAAGGATATAGACTCTGTTTATTATAGTTTTATTGTGTTTGTTATGCCAATGATTGCTGACTCTGTAGATTCCGTATTGTAAAAGTAAATCAACTTATTGTCTGACAATTGAACGAGCGAATCAAACGTTAACGTAAATATTAAGTATATGACACAATGGAATAAGTCTCATTCACTAAGTGAATTTACAACTATCTTATCACCGTTTAGAACGAATGAAAAACGACATAAGAACGATTTTGCTATGGAACATATACGAGGCAAGAACATGTTAAGCTAAAATTAAAATGCCTGATGGTAAAAATTATTGCCATAAAAACACTTAACCTAAATGGAAGTAAACTATTCTCATTATGAATATTAATTAGATCTTAATTGCAACGGCATCGATCACCTGTTAGCCCCCACCTTCGTGTTCTTTATTATGGTAGCCCCGAGGCCAGTAGAGTATCCAGTAAACAGTCACCAGCGTAAAGAAACTAATGGGGAAGAAAAAGCGACTGAATTGATCGATTTTGTTGACATCAAAATCAACTTTCTGTCGGGCCCATCCGCGTTGGTTATTGCGTCGATTCCCGAAGATTAAGGATTTCACGCGAGACCACGGAGATTCCTCGTCTTGCATCCAAATGTTCCGCCTCCATGATGGCGGTTGGTTATCTTTCCCATGTCGCGGATCGCCTGCGTCTATAGCTGCACGTCTTCTCTCCAAACTCTTAACACGTTTCTTCATCTCTTGTTCCAAATAACAAACAGCTGCGAATTCGATGAGACTAGCGAAAACGAAGACAAAACATCCGGCGTAATACAAGTCGATTGCTTTCATGTAGGATATCTTTGGCATGTTGCTGTTTGTGGAGTCGATGAGAGTCAAAATGGTGAGAACCGCGGTGATTCCGAGGGCGGCCCGCGCCGGGATCGAGCTCTGCCCCACCCAGAAAGAGACCCAGGAAAGGATGACAATCAGCGTGCTGGGCACGTACATCTGTATGATGAAGTAGAGTGTGTTCCTGCCGAATTGGAACTCAGCTTTCAGGGTGGCCCATTCGCCAGTACTGAGGTTGCGAGAGAACGCGGTCCACGTGTAATTGAGAATTTCGAAATTAGCAAGTTTCACGTTATCCGACATGGTGATGGGTCTAGCGATGTCGGCCCATCCGTAACGCATGTCTACCGCGGTGTAGCCGTAACTCGCGACTCGTAATTCACACGTTTGCATATCCATTGGATAATCCTTGAGTTTCATTTCGCAACTGTTGGTCACTGTGGCCCGGAAACTCATGAGAATCTTACCGTCCGGATGCAACCGGAAGAATATATTCTTCGATGTGACGTCATGAATATATGAATAAGTCTCGGAGTGGAAGAAAGAGTCAGGCATCCACAATGAGTTTGCCACGTCGTTACTGAGTACCATGGGGCGGCAACCCTTGTATACGAGACGGCGGTCGAACCAGTACTGACGCAGGTATATTGTTAGCACGAAGTTCATTTCGTACTCTGAGATCGGGCCCATGTTCACGATGTGGAGGGTCATGTTGACAAACACAGGATCTCGGCCGGCCCCAGGTCTCACTCGTTTGTCGTACTTGGTACTGTTTAGTAGGAGAAGTAGGATCTTTCTTTGATCTTCCTTGCCGTAATTGGAACAGTCCTTTGGTTCGGATTGCCCATTAACATCCATGACGCCCCACAAACCGATGAGCAACAACAAAACAAGAGTCTCCGATATAACATTAGCTTGACAAATCATGACAATTATGGTATCAACAATGCAATATCATTCCAATAAATAATTATCATTTAATGCTTAAGACATAATTTTGTAAAAGTAATGACATATTATCAGTATTCAGAATATCAATAAATTACATGTGAAATGAGCGTTATGGAAGCACAATAAATTTCAGCCTATGTATCGATGCGCAGTAATAACAATAGGAACCTTGTGCTACCTGGTTGGTAGGTTACCGTACCAGAGGGGGCACGCAACCGCGAAGGCCGTGGAAGCCAACTGTAATAAGCCAACTCATAACACATTGCATTATGAGGGATTACAGTATAGATGACCTATTTTAGCCATGAATTTTACATCCTTTAACAAAGTTTTGCCTTGCCACATATATAAGTGATGCGTAGGGGTGTGTGTGTGCAAGATTCTAAAAGTTGAGTTGATTATGGAATACACGTGTTTTTTTCGACAGGGTCCTGGACGGATTTGATATTGCACTTGCACACAACGTCACTCATCCACGGGCCACAACAAACCAGTTATCAACAAAATCTATTCATACATACCGCTGCGAGTAACAAATAAATTTATTAGAAATCCCTTGCATTATTTATTGCGTGGTAGCAATGCGATAATAGCATGTTAAACCGGGTCCCTTCTCTCTCTGGTTACATTGTATGGGAATAATTCAATGGCTGAACGGCGGGGAGTCCAATTAAACACGCGATCAATCAATGTATGCGGTTGCGAAGTATCGCTGTTGAGTTGACAATACATGAAAGAATACGAGATTACTTTATACCAGCGGATTTATTTATTAACGGTAACATAATATTTTGTTCTTATAAAAAGCCTATATTTCCCGCTCCTTAGGTGAAGTTTCATGAGCTTTAATATCACGGCGGGAGAAAAAAGTAAAACATGTGATCTACTAAAACCAGATATACCAGTTCGAACTAATACACGAAATTAGTTATTATTATTATTAACATTTATAGATTTAGCCGCCATATTTAGCAATTACAGTTCGCCTGTTATGTTGTAATCAAAATAAATAATAAAATACAAACTAAATACAAATAGTATAATTTAGATACAAAATTTAAATATATTAAATAATTAAACAAAATATCCTTTTAAATTTAATAAATGCGTATGTTATTACACAGCAAAAAATCATCTGAAACATACGATTTTTCGAGTCGAATAGCAACCATCATAGTCGAGACTTTATACATTAACATTCAAAATTAAAATTCATATGTTTAATACAGAAGAAAGTGACAGACTTTGACAGCTAGGAAGCTGTCCTTATTACTCTATAATAAAGAGGTCTATATGCCTACAATAAAAACCTTAATAATGTAAACCAGTAACAACATATATGATATTATTGACATTTAAACAACTGACATAGCATCACTAGACCGATCTGCTGCTTGTAAAATTCATAATAATAACAGAAATAACTAATAATTAATAAATAATAACTTAAATGATTAAAAAAACAATTTAATGATTAGGTTGGATTAAAAAAAGCAGTATCGTAGCCGACCGTTGACTTACTCGTATGTACAAATTTCTATGAATTCAATTATATCTATTAAGAATCGAAGAATTTAAATCACGGTGTTGGAAAATCAGTTACAAGCAGGAACTGATCAGTTCAACTTTATGAAAACTACACGGGATGCGATGTGATTCATTAAAGGAAGACGTATAGTATTCCTAGGACCAGAATACCAACAGTAATTCACAGATCAATGAAAACCTCTAGAATTACGCAGATATGACGGAACAGTGAGGACAATTAGTGATGAGGGAGGTAGAATTTCTCTGAAGTCGTGACCAACTCAATAAGAATGCGTTACCCATGGGGCATCCAATTCCTTTACCATGTCAACTGGTGCGTGACTTTGGCGACGGATTACCACAGAGCTTCCCTTAGCCGGATCAACTCATTGCAACGGCTAACATTTACATCAATTAATTCGAAGAATAAACATAACGGGGAATTCCGTTCATTTAAGGCGATCTAATAAGATATTTTATGCGTATAAATCTTGGACGAGCCACGAATTTCGTGAGCCTCTTTGAAATCAGCATTGTCCGTCGGTCTTTCTGCCGTCCGTTACAAGATTTCAACGACAATTTGAAATGAAAACATGACATAAAATGTTTCACATTTGCAAATGCCAGAGAAATTCTCTCAGATCAGAGAGGGCACCGCAATGAGTAGCAAACATTCAAAATAAACATTCTTAAACTTAGTTTGATAGTTGAGATAACTTATATAACTTATCTATTATTGTAAATTATCTACAATTTGAAGAATATGATTACCATTATTACGCAATTAAAATGTAGGGTTCACGTATATTTTAAAATTTTTTTTCAAAAATTTTTTTTTTAAATAATTCTTAGCCGCAGCTAACTGTAGGCTCAGAATATAAAACGAAATTCGGAAAGTACCAGTACTGCTATTCCTATGCATAAAAATTCAAATTTATGGATCTAGGACACTTCCCCCCGGACAGTTCCCCCCGGGACACTTCCCCCCGGACAGTTCCCCCCGGGACACTTCCCACCGGACAGTTCCCCCCCCCCCAGACACTTCCCCCCCGGACAGTTCCCCCCCGGACACTTCCCCACGCCCAAGTAGGACGCTTCCCCCCCGGACACTTCCCCCCGGACACTTCCTCCCGGACACTTCCCCCCCAGTTAAAGTGTTAAAATTAATCTGGGTGCATCAAAGCAATAAACAAAAGTTAAAGATGGTTACAGGACAAGTTGTATCTAGACAAGTTTTTTCAAAATTATAAAAGAAACATTTTTATTGTCAAATTTTGTTTGTTTTTCTTTTAATTGGGGGTGCCGCCCCTAAACCCCGGCATTTCCTTGTGTGCCCGTGGTGAAAGACTTTAGGACCATTTTGAAAAAATTAATTCATGTTTGTATCATCAGGCCGGGAAATTTAATTAATTTATCAATATGTAATGCTGAACACAGAATACAGGTCGACGCATGTCGATTTTACCCTGGAAAGGTATAATTTTGATTGCAACAATAATATTCATCAACATCTGCTACAATTTGAAGAAGACTATTACATAATAATACCTATAATTAAAACAATTTATTATTATAATTCTATAGTTAATAAAAACAGTATATCTTTCGGGGGATGGAATTTATAGGACATCTAATTAATTGTTTAAAGATTAGCAAACAATACGATGTAATTGCATTGATAAAATCGATGAAAAGAAATAAAAAATTGATACAACTTGTCTGGATACAAGCGGTCCGTTTAACTTACAAAATGAAAAATAAGAATGTGCGAAGTTAAGAACAGTCGGGGGGGGGGTGTCCGGGGGAGAACTGTCTGGGGGGAAAGTGTCCGGGGGAGAAGTGTCTGGGGGAGAAGTGTCCGGGGGAGAAGTGTCTGGGGGGGAAGTGTCCGGGTGGAAGTGTCCTATTTGAACGGGGGGGGGGGGGGGGACTGTCCGGGGGGAAGTGTCCGCACACCCAAATTTATAATATAGGCATGATGACGTATCAAACGCTTGACTCCATAAAAGGAAGAAGAAGTGGTGCGAACATCACAGAACCATCCATAATTTTCTGGAATTGGCTTCGCTTAATCATTCGTTTATATTTAATTTGACAGCATCTATTAATTAAATCCCAGCAAACTGAAAATGTACCCCGGTTGTATCTGTAAGTTTAACTTTCTTTTCGAAACGATTTGCTATCAATTCAATCTCGCAAGCCTTTCGAGAGAAGAGAGGGATCCCGCGGGATCTCCCGAGAAGGGGCCCGCGCATCAACCCTAAATAAAATCCATCAATCGCTCGGGAACACACGGCGCTGCCAGCGAACGTGAGCGAGGGAATCTGATAAGAAGGCAAGGCCTGCCTACTAAGCTTTATTATCGAAACACGAAACTCTAACTCGGGCTGGATCGAGTGGACATGCGTGCGGATGGTAGATACACGGAAGGGAAGGGATGAGAGCTTATTGGAGGCTTAGGGAGGCCGCCACCGATATATCGTGGACAGGAATAATCCCTGAGGAATAACGTAGGGCAGAATGGCCAGTGTGATCAATAAACTACGTAGTGCATTAGGTAAGGTAGCAATAGAAGCGTGCCGCGAGAAACGATGCTGAATTTAGCGAGATAAAGAGAGTAGTATAGTTAAGGTTGCGTTTATGCTTGCCCCTCACTCCTTTTGGGCGACTGACGTAGCCCCCCCAGCTAATGTACGTACATTCCCGCAAGTCTCTTAGCATCTCCTCCCCCAAACATCTTGTGATACCCTACACTTCGGATGCAAGCAACAGGCATCAGATATGGATGTATTCATATATAATCCATGGGATGCTAAATGGATAAATACACGGTACTGGGTTGCCTTTGTGTTCATTCTGCGTGACATAGCAACTGGCGAGCATATAAATATCAAACCATTATCGCCGTTTGATAAACATGGGTAGGGACTACTAGCACACTACAACTATAGGCAGTGCTCCTATAATGGAAACACGCGGATTCGGTGTCCAGCATTTATGGTCAAAATATAAAAATACTATTGTTTTGCAGAATATTTCAGCGCTTGATTGCACCTTGTAAGTGTCATATGAATGTCCCGCTGTGTTCAATGGATTCGTCTGGGAGCGGGTAAGGTGCATCATAGCTATCATCATCGTGAACAATGGCAAACTGGCAAGAATAACAATCAATTAAAACATCTCACTGGGATTCCCCGCCAACACTGGCGATGATTTGCGTGGAATGCGCTTTTATTTATGATTTATTATTTATGATTTTTTTCAAACTTCTCAAGTTTCATGCGTTTTCTTATTGGACTTTACTTATTGATGCTATAAACACCATAAAAGTAAAAGTGCTACTAAGAAAGGTAATACCATTAACCTGAACATCAGTACAATATGCATAATTCGAATGTTCAATTCATTTTGTAATGTAATTTAAATGTAATTATGATGTGTTATGACCTGAGTTTACATAGTACCGAGCGTGCGCAACGAGGGAGGTTCACATCACAATTCGTAATTTTGTTATATTGTCAACTAAAGGCCATGATACACCACAGGAGCGGCGAGCGGCAGCGGCGGGCGGCCGCGGTGAGCGGCGACTTTTAGTATGATACACTATAGGAGCGGCGAGCGGCAGCGGCGGGCGACCGCGGCGAGCGGCCGATGTGAGCGGCGACTTTTAGTATGATACACTATAGGAGCGGCGAGCGGCAGCAGCCACTTGTGGTGTATCATCACCCATAAAAAATAATGTGTTCTATTTTTAAAAAGTGGCCGCACGCCGCGGCCGCTCGCCGCTGCCGCTCCCTGCTGCCGCTCGCCGCTCATGTGGTGTATCATGGCCTTTAGGAACAATAATAAAATTATTATCCTTTTTATGCAATTAATTGAGGTTACTGTAACAACTGTAGGCCTACTAGAAATAATCTTACACTTGGCCAACAATGGCTATTATAAATGGAGAATACTCGGTTGTGTTCTAGAAATTTATTGTTACTATGGCTCTACGTTTCATGGAATGGAATAAAATGTCATTCTAGAATTGTTATCTTGTTGTTGTCAAGGAACTAGGTGAATGATTAAAATTTGCGCGCCAGTATTTTCCAGACGACGATGGATTCTGTTCTTGAGATTTTTATAAGTGAGTAAAGGGAATAAAATAATATCAAAATACATTTTAATTTGTTTAGATTACCGTTGCCAAGGTAATAAGTATAATTACAAATTGTAATAATTGTTTACCGTTTTTATTCGGTTTGTAATAATAATAATAAGTATAATAATAAGAAATAATAAGTAGGAAAAGTATGGCAAAGTATGGCAAAGTAACGTTTACAAAAGTCACCGTAGAAACGTGATCATAAAAATATTCAATTTACTCAACTACCAAAACTCAAGAACAGAATCCCCCGTCATCTCGAATTAAAAGCGCGCAAAGTTTGAACTTTGCACCCCTTACCTTAGCAACAACAAGATACAAATTCCAGAAATACATTTTATGACACTTCTATGAAGTTTAGTCATCATATCCACCTAACCGAAGTAGCATATAATCAGTTTCTAAGGGAATATTATGAAACAAGTTCGATAAATAGGAAAATTATCTGCCCATCCTAATTTCAGCAATCAGCACGCTGCATGATATTTAGTACCGGTACACCTTAGCCGTAACACTGTAAAGTGGTACTTCGCTGCGTTTCATGGATTGCACCAGAACGCTGATAGAAATTGACATAATGTCAAAAAGTAAATAATACCTTAATTAATTGATTTTGATTGACTACAACAATGTAATATTTGTCAAATACAAAGCACAAGTTTTGCCTTTATTACACTAGGTTTGCAACCGTGCTTGTGGCACGGAATGTCCAGTATGATATCATTATCCCTACGTAGCAATTAACTAAATGGATTCTATAGATCCGACCTTGCCTGGTTGGTACCCGTCATAATTTATCAGGAATATTTTGTGAGGTCAAATTGTGGAAACCCGTATCTACCGCGATACTTCGCAGGGAATGCCTGTCAGAATAAAAAATAAAGGGAGGATATATGCGAGGTCGAGAGCAACAGGAAATTGGGTTTCAGAAAACCAAATGGCAATGGGTCGAGGGAGAATCTCTCCCGTGCTAATCCCAGATGTCACAAGCATTGGGCGTCAAAACATCTATGTCTCCAATTAATAAACGATTCCAATAAAGATTTTGGCAACAAAAAATATATTCCGGCCAATTCCAGAAACTACGATGTCTTTGGCAACAAAAAATAAATTCCGGCCAATTCTAGAAACTACGATGTCTTTGGCAACAAAAAATATATTCCGGCCAATTCTAGAAACTACGATGACTTTGGCAACAAAAAATAAATTCCGGCCAATTCTAGAAACTACGATGACTTTGGCGACAAAAAATAAATTCCGGCCAATTCTAGAAACTACGATGTATTTGGCAACAAAAAATAAATTCCGGCCAATTCTAGAAACTACGATGACTTTGGCAACAAAAAATAAATTCCGGCCAATTCTAGAAACTACGATGTCTTTGGCAACAAAAAATATATTCCGGTCCAATTCCAGAAATTACGATGTCTTTGGCAACAAAAAATATATTCCGGTCCAATTCTAGAAACTACGATGACTTTGGCGACAAAAAATAAATTCCGGCCAATTCTAGAAACTACGATGTCTTTGGCAACAAAAAATATATTCCGGCCAATTCTAGAAACTACGATGACTTTGGCAACAAAAAATAAATTCCGGCCAATTCTAGAAACTACGATGTCTTTGGCAACAAAAAATATATTCCGGCCAATTCTAGAAACTACGATGACTTTGGCAACAAAAAATAAATTCCGGCCAATTCTAGAAACTACGATGACTTTGGCAACAAAAAATAAATTCCGGCCAATTCTAGAAACTACGATGTCTTTGGCAACAAAAAATATATTCCGGCCAATTCTAGAAACTACGATGACTTTGGCAACAAAAAATAAATTCCGGCCAATTCTAGAAACTACGATGACTTTGGCGACAAAAAATAAATTCCGGCCAATTCTAGAAACTACGATGTATTTGGCAACAAAAAATAAATTCCGGCCAATTCTAGAAACTACGATGACTTTGGCAACAAAAAATAAATTCCGGCCAATTCTAGAAACTACGATGTCTTTGGCAACAAAAAATATATTCCGGTCCAATTCCAGAAATTACGATGTCTTTGGCAACAAAAAATATATTCCGGTCCAATTCTAGAAACTACGATGACTTTGGCGACAAAAAATAAATTCCGGCCAATTCTAGAAACTACGATGTATTTGGCAACAAAAAATAAATTCCGGCCAATTCTAGAAACTACGATGACTTTGGCAACAAAAAATAAATTCCGGCCAATTCTAGAAACTACGATGACTTTGGCAACAAAAAATATATTCCGGCCAATTCTAGAAACTACGATGTATTTGGCAACAAAAAATAAATTCCGGCCAATTCCAGAACCTACGATTACTTTGGCAACAAAGAATATATTCCGGCCAATTCCAGAAACTACGATGTCTTTGGCAACAAAAAATATATTCCGGTCCAATTCCAGAAACTACGATGACTTTGGCAACAAAAAATATATTCCGGCCAATTCTAGAAACTACGATGACTTTGGCAACAAAAAATATATTCCGGTCCAATTCTAGAAACTACAGTACGATGTCTTTGGCAACAAAAATGTCACTAGAGTCTTTTGAATTAACTGTGAACAGATAGTGAGATAGAAGAGCAGCAAGTGTACCGTTGAGTGTGATGTGTGAATGGGCTCCGGGTAGTGTAACACTGGCTTACCGCTTTAGCACCTTAGACTAACCATTGGGACCAAACTACCTTTCAACGAGTAGTTTAACCGCCCTTGGGGTTATACATAGTGAGATGCATGAGAGGTTTGTTACATATGAACGACAGAATAAAAACATGATAAGTAATATACTGTACAACAAGTAAAATACAGTTAATTGTAATGTTACGAAATAATTACTGATGACAAGCCTCTGTGTAATAAAAAAAAAGTGTAATATATTTTAGGTGGAAAATCTCAACCCCAAAACGAAATTCTCGACCCAAAATTAGCAGTGGTTTTATAACAAGCGGATTGGGAGAGTAAAATTACTGTACTAAGTAGGCCTACATAAATATGAGATTGAGAAGACCACAGTATACATTATTATCATTTTCGTTGGGAACAGCTTAGGAAATTCGGCAATGACGTACAGGTGGGATCGAACTTGTGACCTCAACTATGGAAGTCTGACGCTCTAACCATTCAGCTAGCGGCTCAGGTAAAAGGTAGACCTGGAAATACTACCTGATACCTTGTATGTCAGCAGTTTACCTCCTTGTGGTCTCCATTGTCCTGCTAGAATTGGTATTTAGAGTGTATTATGAATATTACAGGCCGTGAAGGTTCATGGTTAATATACCCTACCATTTAATTGTAGTAAGTGGCTGAAGACGGTAAGGTAGGCAGGTACTGTAGGGTTGAGCACAGTGGCAGCAGATGATGGTATGGGTATTGACAGATGCGAGGCCATGAAGGGGGAAATACAATGTACCGGGTAGTATTTCCAGGTCTATCGTTTACCTGAGCCGCTAGCTGAATGGTTCGAGCGTCAGACTCCCATCATTGAGATCACCTGTTCGATCCCACCTGGACGTCTCTGCAGACTTTGCTAAGCTGTGCCCAACAAAAGTTACAACAATATGAAACCAGTCATTCACCCAAACATACATACAATACAAACATACAATACAATACAATACATGTATAGTATACATTACATTACAGTATACATGGATATTTGAACAACGCTGCCCAGGCTGAAGTACAAATTAACTACTGTAGGCTTATAATCAGTTAGATACTGTAAGGACCGGTTATGTCGATTTTTCTTAACCAAAAATAAAAGTTCACGAGTAAAATTGCTTACCGATAGATCTAAACGAGTTCATCCCATCCCGTTGAGAAGAGACGTTATTAAATATTATTGAATAATAATTCTGAAATAATTGAAAATAATAACTGAATAGTTGTTGAATTAAATTACTCCCGTTCATTTCTCGATCCATCCCCGACCCTACCATACACTGTAGGCTGTTGCCTCCCTACTGTGTCCCGAACAACGATAATTTATAAACAAAAATGAATTCCATTTCAATAAAATATACAAAACGAATATTTAATGTGCAGTAGCTTGACCACGCCTACGCACGCAGCCTAAACTAGCCACGAGCCGCTTTTAAAATATACCGGTACCCGTCAATCTATCCGCGGGCCTTTCTAATCAAAACAATAAACTATTGAATTTTCAATTGAGTGGTGGCAGTAGGTTAGAGAGACGGGCTTTTTCAACCAAAACAATAAACAAACATTACCTATTGAGGGAAAAGAGCAGGTTACTAAGGCATGCTTTTCTAACCAAAACAATATAACGATGTCGTCCAGATATTCACTGGTATCATAATAGAAGTAAACAAAACGTACTTTAAAAGCTAGGCCACAGTGATAACATTCTGAATTTACAAAATTAATTAGCAGAATATACGAAAAGACGGCCAAAATATTTTAAATAGCGGACATATATAATTACTTTGTTCAAAATTCATCCCTCTCCGGGGTAAAACACCGAAATATCAGAACAGTTGAGCTGAATGTGCTGTCGACTTTCGCTTATTGCTTAGGTTAGAATAACGTGCTACTTTAACCTGAACCTGCTCCTTTCCATTAATTAATCATTATACTGTAGTTAATTTGCCGAGACGAGTTATAAATTGCCGAATTGGGGGAATCGTCAAGCCCCCCCCCCCCCCCCCCCCCCCCCCCCCCCCACCCACTTCTCACTACTATTATTACTGCCTGCACATGTACTTTGAGTAAATAATGGGTAACCGGTACATCAAATATTTAACATACCGCTTTATGTGTGTAACTTGAATTGAATGGGTCCTCAGAATAATGCCATGAATAACATTAATACTAATTGTATAGGAGTGAATGGGATAGCGACCGAACACTTATTGACCATCCGCATAGCTGATAGGGAGGGAGATAGAGCGAGAGAGAGGGAGAAGAGGGAGTGATGGAGGGAGTGGGGAGAGCGGTGGGTGTTGCGATGGTGGTGGGAGTGGGGAGTAGGGAGAGCTGTGTGCGGTGGTTATCTGAGGGAGTAGGGAGAGCGGTGGGTGGTGGGATGGTGGTGGGAGTGGGGAGTAGGGAGAGCGGTGGGTGGTGGGATGGTGGTGGGAGTGGGGAGTAGGGAGAGCGGTGGGTGGTGGGATGGTGGGGGGGGGGGGGGGTGGGGAGTAGGGAGAGCGGTGGGTGGTGTGATGGTGGTGGGATGGTGGTGGGAGTGGGGAGTAGGGAGAGCGGTGGGTGGTGGGATGGTGGTGGGAGTGGGGAGTAGGGAGAGCTGTGTGCGGTGGTGATCGGAGGGAGTAGGGAGAGCGGTGGGTGGTGCAATGGTGGTGGGAGTAGGGAGAGCGGTGGGTGGTGCGATGGTGGTGGGAGTGGGGAGTAGGGAGAGCTGTGTGCGGTGGTGATCGGAGGGAGTAGGGAGAGCGGTGGGTGGTGCAATGGTGGTGGGAGTAGGGAGAGCGGTGGGTGGTGCGATGGTGGTGGGAGTGGGGAGTAGGGAGAGCGGTGGGTGGTGGGATGGTGGTGGGAGTGGGGAGTAGGGAAAGCGGTGGGTGGTGGGATGGTGGGTGTGCGGTGGTGATGGCTGCGAACCTAAGTCTCCATCAAGCTAATTTAGGTCCTCAAATTAATGGTGTTGTTACATCAAGGGGAAATTAGATCCTCTTGTGACGAATTGGATGCCCCTTAGGGAGAGGTAAGGTCCACTGCGCGTCTTGCGTAGAGTAATAAAAGACCATTCTGTAGTAGTTCAGCATGCTACATGACTCGACCCATACTAAACTTGAAGTTTGAACTAAAATAATGTCGTGGTATTCTTTGTTTTACGTGTCAAATCGTATAAGATAAGGTGGCAGAGTCAATAAACTTATATATTACACTAGTAACGGTATTTAACTTTGCTGCAAAGCCGACTTCTAACAATGAACTGACTGTACAAATTATTTATCTAACAAATTTTTTATATTTACAGGGAAATGACAGCCTATAATTTACTACAATGTGACCAACGACTGACAAAACTAAGATTATAAGATTGTTTACATGTATTTTTCACTCGTACAGTTGGTTTATGTAAACATCCCTCGCTACGCTCGCTCGGCACATAAATATACTCGCATCATAACGCTGAATAGTGCTACCGGTACTTTTCACACAGTGATGTAATTACTATATACGTCATTGTTCATAAAGTAGCACTTTATACCCTTACGGCACTAGTGGCGACAGGGAGAAAAAATAACAAAATGAGGACCCTAATAACGTTTTAAGTGGAGGCAAAAAAGTTCACTTTTTTGTCGAGTGTTATCATTTGGAGAGCGTAGCGAGACAAATAAGAAAGCAAGACAAAAAATGTTACTTTTTTCCACCACTTACGTCGTTTTATTTGTCTTATTCGTTTATTAGTCTTCTCTCACTTTTATCGGGGCCTATTTCAGCATAAATATCGTCCATCGAAGCTTCTTCCATAGTGAAATACGATGATATTTGATATTATAATATATGATATTTTTATTCGTTATGATATTATAATATTGTAGAATATTAAATAACCTGTGGATACCATCAGCGCTATCTATTTAAATGTAATATTATTAATAATGTCTTGGAAATTACTTTGAAATTTAATTCGAACATTACTTTTTTTGTTGACAAAAAGTGTCCTTTTATTGTCAAACTTGTTAACGAATTTGACAAAAATGTGACTTACATCTTAAAGTGCTATTATGGAAAATAGCAAATCAAATTTTATTTATTTGTAGGTCGATAATACATGTATGGAAGCGCCGGTGTTACGAATTACACACATTTCGTATGTTTTTGTATAATAATTTAGTGCCTTTTCTACGAGTACGGGCTATATTAAGGTACAGTATGACGGGGTGACATACTGGACGAACATCGAAAACGCGTGGGGTAATGAATAAACTTAGAAATAATATCACAATGGCACTAAAATAATATCTTGCGCTGCTCGACTTGGTAGTGCGAAATTAATTCCACACAAATAAATCAATATTAATTTCATTGAGAACAAAAATATAAAAATAATAGTGCTTATTCACAGCACAACAGTGTAGGTTATTTTTCTATAGCACTGTGGTGCACTTACCTAACGGACCTAAACCTACTACGGAGTGTATTCTTCTGTAAGAATCAGCTACAAAAGTAATTGAACGACGGTGATTAATTGAATCTACAACAATCGCCTGGCCCTCTGTATATAACGATTATCTCATTTTTTTACAGCTTCCAAAAATAGTGGAACATCACAGATACAGTGTTACAGAATAAATGTAAAATTGCAATGAAAAAATTTTGTTATATATAAAATTGAGTAGTTGGATTGTTGCAGGACTATTTAACTAACAAAGATAAAATAAAATACCTTGGTGTGCAGTAAAGAGTAAGCAAACAGTCCAACACGGGCACTAAACGCGGGAACCTGAGTTATATACATGCCTGCACGCGGATGGGCAGCGAAAGGGTAACCCTGGCAACTGACGCCGTATCTCAGCGAATCAGATCATGCCGGTGATGGGAGAAGATGGATACTGTGTGGCGCTCTAGTAAGTGACAATTCTTGTGGGAGACCGACAGAATGTGTAAGTCCGAATCGAATACATGAGCCGAGAATTAAAAGCAAACTCAACGCAAAACAAATAATAATATCACTATAAAAGCTCTTCATATACCGGATGTTTCTTTCTCTCCTAATTGTCATCTGGGTAGTTTTCTCGCCGACGGGGGCTACGTGTCTTAGACAGATGATACATGTCCTGCCCAGCCATGCGTGTAGCGCAGGAGGCCTGCAAACGTGTCTCCTTACAAATAGAGAAACCCGATGTTCATATATTCATCATCTCAACATAAAATAAGATGCGAAAATCTACGAATTTCATATTCCTCACGCGTTGCGCATTGAACGCTTGAAGGTCCGTTCATATGTTCCAGTATATTATACTGTACAGTATAACAATCAACCATGGATGTCTCCTCAATCTATGACGCAGCAACTAAATTGTAAATGTAACCTCACACTCCCTGGGGATATATTACCTACTGTACAAACGTTTGTAAGTGTAGCCACAAACACGTAGTTCTATAAAAACGACAAGAGAAAACTTGATTATTCAGCAACGAGAGATTGCGTACCAAAGGAATATAGAAAAAACCCCCGAGGTGTGGTGGTTGATTAATGAAGTCGTCCTATGCGCTCAGCGTGCAGGCAGTTCCCCGCAGTGGACCGGCATTGAGATCGTCAGTTCGGGCGCGATATGCAGGGAATATTACGAGGAAAACAGTTCAATACGGATCCATACAACAAACACGAGGTTGGTTGACACGGCAGTTCTGAGCAAACAAAAAGGAACAGACACCATCAAGGTGATGATGAAATAAAAGCAATAATATCACCTTCCGCATGATGTATAAATTTGTGCGACTTACAGATCTCACTTCTCATAAAAAAACCTAGAAGATACATTATTATAAAAGTAAATAGGGGTGTACATGCTTGATGAGGTATTCAAAAATTAAACCGTATTAGGATAAATAAAGGGAAAAGGTCCCATAGGGAAGGGACCTTTTCCCCTTAGCGCTTATAAAAATTTTTTTTACAAAAGTAACAGTAATTGTAAAGTGTGATATAAATTACTAGGGACTGTTACACCTACAGCTGACATTGTTAAGACGAGGGCCTAGCCCACATCTACAACCAAACCAACAATCATATTAAAATCTCCAGAAGACCCCAGACCCAAATCACGTTCCAACGTAACCTTGGGTAAGGTATCCACAGAATGTTTCAATAAACTTAATTAAAATCACTTTATTCGAAAATGGGAATATCATGTAACTCAACGGAATGTATATTATGTAGAACTATACAAAATACAGAACTATACAGGACGTCTAACTTTATGCGACGTGTGAGTATGTAGAACTATACAGGACGTCTAACTTTATGCGACGGTTGAGTATGTAGAACTATACAGGACGTCTAACTTTATGCGACGGGTGAGTATGTAGAACTATCCAAAATACAGAACAATACAGGACGTCTAACTTTATGCGACGGGTGAGTATGTAGAACTATACAGGACGTGTTACTTTATGCGACAGGTGGGTATGTAGAACTATACAAGACGTCTAACGTTATGCGACGGGTGAGTATGTAGAACTATACAAAATACAGAACTATACAGGACGTGTTACTTTATGCGACAGGTGAGTATGTAGAACTATAGGCCTACAGGACGTCTAACTTTATGCGACGGGTGAGTATGTAGAACTATACAAGGCGTCTAACTTTATGCGACGGTTGAGTATGTAGAACTATACAGGACGTCTAACTTTATGCGACGGGTGAGTATGTAGAACTATACAGGACGTGTTACTTTATGCGACAGGTGGGTATGTAGAACTATACAAGACGTCTAACTTTATGCGACGGGTGAGTATGTAGAACTATACAGGACGTGTTACTTTATGCGACGGGTGAGTATGTAGAACTATACAAATTACAGAACTATACAGGAGGTCTAACTTTATGCGACGGGTAAGTATGTAGAACTATAGGCCTACAGGACGTCTAACTTTATGCGACGGGTGAGTATGTAGAACTATACAGGACGTCTAACTTTATGCGACGGGTAAGTATGTAGAACTATAGGCCTACAGGACGTCTAACTTTATGCGACGGGTGAGTATGTAGAACTATACAGGACGTGTTACTTTATGCGACAGGTGGGTATGTAGAACTATACAAGACGTCTAACTTTATGCGACGGGTGAGTATGTAGAACTATACAAGGCGTCTAACTTTATGCGATGGGTAAGTATGTAGAACTATGCAGGACGTGGTACTTTATGCGACGGGTGAGTATGTAGAACTATACAAATTACAGAACTATACAGGAGGTCTAACTTTATGCGACGGGTAAGTATGTAGAACTATAGGCCTACAGGACGTCTAACTTTATGCGACGGGTGAGTATGTAGAACTATACAGGACGTCTAACTTTATGCGACGGGTAAGTATGTAGAACTATAGGCCTACAGGACGTCTAACTTTATGCGACGGGTGAGTATGTAGAACTATACAGGACGTCTAACTTTATGCGACGGGTGAGTATGTAGAACTATACAGGACGTCTAACTTTATGCGACGGGTGAGTATGTAGAACTATACAGGACGTCTAACTTTATGCGACGGGTGAGTATGTAGAACTATACAGGACGTCTAACTTTATGCGATGGGTAAGTATGTAGAACTATGCAGGACGTGGTACTTTATGCGACGGGTTTGAATTCTTCTAGGTTTTAGACGTATTTTTGAAAGTAGGCCTAAGGGGAGCACGTCAATAATTTACGGGGGGACAATATTCCACAAAACTTACTGGTTAAAATTTACATTTTATTGTCTAAAAGATTATCAAATAATAGAAGCTATTATTAATCATTATTATAGATATTAACTAATTTGAAAATACAAAAACAATTAAAATTTTAATCAAAGGCGAAAACAAAAAAACGAAAATTAGTTAAGAATAGGCGAAGGAGTTTTAATTTGAATATTAAAAATGTCATTCCGAGATAATGGCCTTCAAATTAGAAACCTCCCCGTGCAACACTGTCTGTCTGAGGTTTGGTTGTTTAATAATGCCTGGCTTTAATAATGCACAACGCCGAAAAATGTCTATGCCAGGGATTTTCAGGGTCTTAATTTATTCCCGACTTTAGTTAAAATATTTGGTGGAATCAAGCCTCTTTGTCGGTCGGAATGTCTGTCTGCCTCACATTTTGACGAACAGACCGGCTGACAAAGAAACAGCGACAACTCGAAATCAGTGGAATTGATTACCTTCCAAGCTTTCAAGCTGGTATATATTATGTTATGGCCGGTCGTCCACGACTACGCTTTCCATGAGTTGGTTGCCAGAAAAGTAGATCTGGTATGACCTCGACTTTACTTCGCCAGCAGTGCCCACTGAATCTTAATCTGCGTTCACGGAGGGTGGTTGATACAGGTGGTATACTACCATAAAGCTCGGCGTTTGTCATGTGTTGTCTCCAGCTGATGTTTAGGGCTGCCCTTAGTAGTCTTTCGTAGCAACCATCAATCGGTGTTCAAGTGATTTCAGTGCTCAGGCCTCAGCTCAGGCCTAGATATAAAGTACACTTTCCACTGTGGCTCGAAAGAACTTGGCCTTCAGGTGCCTGGAGAGGTCTGATTTCCAGATGGTATCCATTTTTGATAGAGCTACCCAAGCCTTTGCTTTCCTAACTTCTATGTTGTCTTTATTTCTGCTCTCTAACTATGACCCCAATGTACTGGAAGCCGACAACGTTCTTTAGTTGATTATATATCGATGGTGGTCAAGCTGCTATTAAAATTAAATCACGAATTCGCTTTTAGTACCATTTATATGCCATCCAACATCTTAGCAACCACTAACGTAACTATAGCTCTACGTTAAAAATACTTAGTGCCGAATGCAATGAGTTTTGCACTTGTTGGCATAAGTTTTAGCGCGACTGGTAAATGCCAATCAATAAAAACGCGATACCGGGGTTGTATGTTAGAACTTCAGCATCTACAGAACCTCCCAGGCAGTTTACCATATGGTATTATTCAGTGCCGCATTACGCCGGTGGGAGGCCTGGGGCCCCTTGCCCCATGCCCCCCCCCCCCCCCCCCCCCCCTTAAACTCCAAATTTCAGAGAAGTAGGCCTATTAAATTATCCTACCAATGTGCTAAGCAACCGTACTAGCAGAATAACCTTTTTACTACGATGTAACGATGTGCATAGCGCAGTGTTTTTTACAACAAAAAAATAAAATATGGTGGTAAAAGGTAATTAATAATTCTGTCAGATTAACGTTTTACGGTAAATCTAAAGTGAGGTAATTGGAAATCAAAGTTAACAAGTGAAAGTGAAATAGACATATTTTATGGCGGGTACCAACATATCGTCCGTTAGGCAGGCTCTTCTAACCAATACAATAAAAAATGGATCTCCAGTATAATGTTTACTTCTCTATGATGATACCGGTCCTGATGGACTAAGGGAACTGCAGTAGAGATAACAGTACCGAGGAACTTAATTAAAACAAACTGACGAAAATAAGTAAAAAAAAAAACTTACAAATAATAAAAAAAACGGACATAGTGAGTGATTTAAACGGACAAGTAAATTTATTGCTGTAATAAAAATAAATGTCTTAAATTATTCATATAAACATCTAAAATTGACACCGACCAATCACATGGCATGTATACTATGTAAAAAAAACGAGGATTTTATTGTTTCATGTCCTATTTGGGGCACCTTGAGTATTTATATCTTTAATAATTTATTATTATTCTGAAAGGTTCTTCAAATTCCAATAAAGCGCTTACTTACAAAAGTATGGTAATGTTAGACCCACAATATAATAAGTCATACTGAACTGACAACTTATAGAACACTAAAAGAGCATTCGAGCATTCTAAAGTATTCAAAAAACCAGAAAGACGTGATAAACTACAACATTATCTTCTATTGGTCTTAAGAGTAAAATCACCGATACTATCAATGATGTCCGATGTAAGTTTCACAGTGTTAAATGAGACCAATAAATACCTCGAAAGTGAAGTGATTTAATTTGAAAGATTTAGAAGATTAAGTAACTGGTTACCTCTCACTCCACCTCATCAACGTAAAATAAGCAATTAACCTGTAACTATTACTCTATTCTAAAAGAATTCTGGATAATATTGAAACTGGTACTTATTTAGAACCACTCAATGTACTTAGAGCGATAATTACATATAAAGATAAACTATTTATTTACGTTGCGACTTCCTTTTAGTTGCTTTTGGTTCACGAAGTTTCCTCCCGGACCCCGAGAAGGGGCTGAACTCTGGCTCAACTGTGGTGGTAGAGTTATCATCGGTGATGGGAACTGGGTTCCTGATGAACGTCAGAGTGCCCGACACGTAGTCGTAGTTGGGGATTCCTCTTCGGACAGTGGGAAGATCCCGAGGGTTGGGCCGGAATTCTGTGCCCTTCTTCCGGCCGTCCAACCGGCGTCCCGCTCCGGAGAAGGCCGAGAATGTCTTGGCCCTTTCGGCCTCAATAATGGCCTCCACACTGGGTCCCGATGAGTCGGTCTCGTATCGACTTGCCTGGCTGCGATCCGGCTCCTTGTATCCGATTGGGGATTCAAACTCAACATTCATATCGCACTCGATTATAGAGACTGCTTTGCTCGGTTTGACTTCTATAACAGAAAGTTCGTAGGTTCTATCATTGTATTTGATCGCGATTACGTCTCCTTGGGTGAGACAGGCATAGGTCCTCAGTGCATTCTCAAGCACCGCTTTGGGATTGTGTATGTCAAGGAAATCAACATGTTGGGCCTGGAACTTACTGTATGTAGCTACCGGTAGCGCGGTGCTCTCAACCCGCACTAGCTGACCCTCGGAAAGACAGAGATTTCGCATCATCCAGTGCGGCAAGTAAATATTATTCTCGTCCGCTATAAACTCCAGCACCCCGCAGTGAGTGACTCGGTTTACTGGTTGGTTGCTGAGTTTGAATAGCATCGGGTATACAATGTTTAGTCGGGTCAGGGTGTCCAGCGCCGAGGGGGGCATGATTATCTTGCCACCACGTTCAACATCATGGCGTTCCTGGCCCGGCATCATGTAGACGGAGAAGGCCTTGTATTGAGTGTTGAAAGGGTGGCGGCCCAACTCCGGAAAATCCATGCCAGGTCCCCCGAAATGAAACATCGCGATACAGTAATAAGACTGTAATAGATATCGGTAGATCGTTTATCCACTATCAGACTATACACAATAGATTGACTAATTAATAATAATTCGACACCGAACCAGAGTCTGTTCGTTTCGTATCGCAGTCGAGGCGCGCGGTAGGCCTACTGCTGTACTGCTCCGTCGTTGACACAGTAAACAGCACAACGCAGCATGCAGCAGCGCCCGACCACAAACACGGGTCAGCTGTTCTGATGACTGATGCAGTTCGGACGAACCTAACTAACTCGTAATGGTGCGGTGGGAGAAACATTAAAGGAAAGCAGCATGTTACAATGGCTGTGTTTTCTAACCAAAACAATATTGGACACTTTATTTCCCTTGCGGTCAATTTGCGCTGCAGATCACAATTTTCACTTGCGGTCAATGGTCAAATCTACCATCTGGGGAAATCCACTATCTGGGCGGTCAAATCCACTATCTGGGGAGCCACGATCACGAAGTCTGTGGTGAAATGTGGACAGTTTATTCAGTGAATTAATATAATTTATTGTTTGTGAAACATACAGTAGCATTGTTGGTATTTCAAAACTGCGCCAAATTGGCATTGTACGTCTGTCTTGGTCCATGTAAGGGTAAGGTAGGTCAATATTTCGGCAACGAAATAAACGGCGTGGTCAAATTTGGTTTGTGTGTGTACTGTGGGGCCAGCCACGAAGTTAGCAGAGCCTTTGCGACATAGTCATACAGATACGACACGAGTATGTGTAGTACAGAAACTAGTTGTCCACGCAGGAGTTGACCGGATGCATGACATGTTGTCCACACACGCAGGAGTTGACCGGATACATGTTGTCCACACACGCAGGAGTTGACCGGATACATGTTGTTCTATATTAGAGATTATAAAGAAAGTTTACTTATTTTAATTAAGTGCTATTTTTAACATTTCAACCCCAAACGGGGCAAGGTAACTTTTATTTAAAATTTAAAGTTAAACATTTAATATAAATAGTATAAACATTTACTATAAATAATATGAACAACTACTGTAATAAAAATGTATAGTAGGGCCTGTTATTCAATACATTAATGTAACTTAAAGAGGAATCAGATACAGTACAATTTATAGATAACGAAGTAGGCCCTACTTGGAATTGCCTGACAATGAAACACAAAAAGTTATGGTAATGGGAGACTTGTAATTTAGGGAAGCCGGAATTAAAAAAACACGTTTACTAATGAAATTATTTAAAAAATACCACATCGAAATAATTGATTTATAGGTTTTTATACCATTACTGAGCAACAATGATTTACTATCTTTTGATTATATTTTTGTTTAATAAACGTTTTTAGGGGCAATAACTAATTTATTTTTTATTAACAAAAAGAAAGTAACATTTTTATTCTTAAATTGTTACTTTTTCGCTCGAATATACCCCAAAATCAGGAGAAAAAGTTTCATTTTTTTCCCTAGGGTCAAAAAGTAATCAATAGGATTGCATTGATTTTACTTTTTTTCCCGGCGAAAAAAGTAAAATATTTTTGGTGGAATTTCTTAAATTTTATAACATATATTGAAGGAGCATCGACGTAGATAAGGTTCGCAAGTAATTTGAGAAAAATCCATTCACAAACTCAAAAGTTATTGCAACTTTAATGTCTGTAAGAGAACACTAAATTACTTTAACATTGAATAAGGCAACATCGAGAGTTAAAGAGTACAATAATTTGAATTGCAGTAACTATGGAAACAATATAGTTAAATACTGCAGTTCAATTTATTTTGTAACACTATTATTCGTTCATCTTATATTAACGAATTAAAAAACAAAAAAGTACCAATTTAAGAATAAAATTACGTATTACATGGGAAACAAAACGTACAACATTTTTTTTTCAATATTCTCTCGACCCTTTATTAACCTCGCTGACGCTCGGTAAATAAAATGCCTCGAGAATAATGAAAAATGTTCTACTTTTTTTCCCATGTAATAAATAATTGATTTTGTCAGGCTTTTTAATCCGCATTTTCGAGGAATAGTAATTACTTTTACTATTTTGAGAATTTTTCATGGCACACCTTTTATACTTATCAACATATCCAAAATCGTTCCAAAAGAATATTGTTGGAACTTTGTTAAAAAGTTTTTCAAAGGAAATTCATGTGTTTCATGATCTGTGAACTTTATAACGGCAAATTATACATAGCAACAGCGATTGCGAATGTCATTTAGCAGCATTAGCAACGGATAATCGTACAAGACAACAACTGGTTTTCAACCTATTTCCGAGTTCATATATTTCTATACCAACAGCGAGTTTACCGCAGAGCAACGACGTAACGACGAGTTGCCGTTTTCAATGTATCGCAAAGTTCTCTGGATTTACGGTGAGAAAGATAAAAAAAATACAGATAAAATTAACCTTTGCACTTTCTTGTTCTCAGATTTAAAATGTAATTTACATAAAAAAATTACATAACTCATTTTATATAACTGCCAAATAATTTCAATGATTATATAGGCCTAATTTACATTTCAATAGAAAATCCCAAATTTAGATTCAAAATGTTATAAAATATTCGAATCAAATATGTCAACTAAAATTCAAATTAATCACATTTTTTTCCGAAAAAGACAACGTAATACTTATACGGATTATTTAGAATGATATTATTGGTCATTTTAAATAATGTTTTTCAATTTAATTATTTCGCTTGATGTTATAGCTCGTTTTAAATATGATAGTTGAATTATTTAACCAATACTAATAATAGATCGATTTAAATAGATCAGCTGGTAAGGGTAACGAGGCTGATCTCTTGAAAATTCACTCATATTCACTCCTTCACTTACCGTACCGGTACCACTGTACCAGTACTGTAGTATGCATGCACCTGCTGATCCATTTAAAAGGAGTTCAATGTTTTTGGTTGGCATAACAAGACGTGATAGGTTGGAAAATTATAGGCTGGACTTAGATACATAATATACCCATACCGGTAAGGTAATTGACCCTAAATGGATTTCTTTATAAAATGAATGTAACTAAAGCTAAGAAACATTATGGGAAATATGATGTTTTATATGTTTTAACATCCATAGATTGTATAAATTATTAAGTAATTTAAACAGGACTTAGGATGATCCAATGTCCTGTTTAAATTACTTAATAATTTATAGGAAATATTTTTTTTTATTACCAAGGTTACAGGCCAACAAACTGCGAATCCCATTCAATAATGGTGCACAGTTACGCTTGTGGTCAATTTATTTCCAATGTTTCTTAATCTGGTAAAGCGGAGAACATATAATACGGTTTTTTGATGATGTATTTACCACAGTTACCATGGTACCGTACCACTTTTCAAAAATAACCCCCAGCGGGTTCTCAGATAGAGATTTGGGTGGGGTTAGAGTTAAGGTTAGAATTCCGTAGGATTATACGGAAGAGCTGTTTTATAATTTTCCGTTTTCATGATGAAATGGTCTTTTTAACCAAATTCCAACTTGATAAGCATAAATATGGGCCGAGAAAATTTGAATTAAAATTACGTTGCCATTATTCTGAAGTTGAGCAATATTTTGACTGGACTAGGAAAATGAAACATTAATTCATAAAGTTATATGTAATTAACAAACACAACTAAACAGAAAACAATCTAGTAGATAAAATTGAAAGTAATCTCTTAACTTTTAGTATTTCATAGTATGGATTATTATTCAACTATTTCGAATATCAAGGCAAATAGACATTAAAATGACCCAAAATGATGCCATTTACTCATTTACATAGCCAATGCATGCATAGCCCAATTTATGACAATTCACCTTGATCACATGAGGCAGCTAACAGGCAACATTAATAAATAAATTACGATACAAAAGCCAACGTTTCAATAATCTGATTAATTAGAGATTAATTAATCAAATTCGCCTTATATAGTCATGTAATATAATAATAGTATCAATGGTATCATTTATTTAGAGTAAATAATGTTTGAACAGGTCCTATCCAATACAACGTTGCCGCTCTTTATTACCTGGACAATAAGCATCTCCGAACCACCAAACTGGTAGACTATATGTTCCCATCTGAAAAATTAGTTACAATAGTTAGTTACTTTACCGTAAAATAAACATAATATTATAACCTTGCATTCAATCAGATATTGGATGGGGGAGGGAATTTCCAACATAACAGCTGCTTGCTCTCAAAAATAACATTGTAACCTATTGACTTTAGTTTATTGTTTTGCTTAGAATAAGGAGTCAATGTAACCTGTTATATTGACTTTAGTTTATTGTTTTGGTTAGAATAAGGAGTCAATGTAACCTGTTATTATGACTTTAGTTTATTGTTTTGGTTAGAATAAGGAGTCAATGTAACCTGCCCTGCAGCTTTACCTTAATTGATAATTTAACATTGAGAAAAAATATTAATTCACCGAGATGTGATTTGCGTTGGCGTCAAGAAATCCTTTATCATTGGTATTTTATGGCTATCTTTCATAGTCTTATGTTATGTCAAAACAGAATGGGGGGAGCAAAGAATCAGAACGTCAGAAGAAACCCCATTGCAAACAGGGGACAACTTCAATAATTTAAATTCTCTATGGGAGATCCAGCAACAAATAATGGAATGCCTCGTCTTTTTAATAATATTCCACCATTTGTTGTAAAAGTAAGTTGTTATATGTAAGGCAGAGAGGACGTCACACCTTACTTTAGCATTGCTTAAACTAGTTGGATAACCAACGACAGAAATCCAATGGCAAGAAGTAGAACACCGGATGGAAAACCAAGGACAATAAATTAAATGCCAACGAAGGATTAAGAACCCCAAGCAAAGGCTGAAAAACGAATTCCAATAAAGAGCTCACATTCACTTCGAGAGAAAAACCTCAAGAGAAAATAAAAGTAAGATTGGCCACAGTCTTTTGCATAATTATATCTTCTCAAAACCAACAAGTTTCAAAAAGTTTAATGAAAATGAAAAATATTTAGATTGACACCCAAAGAAGTTAGTTACGTCTCACTCCACCCATGGAGTTGAAATCACAAATATTTTCGATAATACTTTTGATATTGGTTAGGTTGTTGTAAACAATTAATACATTTCCTACTAAAATAATTATATTATTCCAATATTATCGGTAATTTTAATTACAGTAATATTCAAACTGTTGCATATTTAGTACCATTATAATACATAATAATGGTTTATATTATTTATAGCAATAATTGTATCTAAAGACAAAACTATTTACGTTGCAACTTCCTTTTAGTTGCTTTTGGTTCGCGAAGTTTCCTCCCGGAACCCGAGAAGGGGCTGAACTCTGGCTCAACTGGGGTGGTAGAGTTATCATCGGTGATGGGAACTGGGTTCCTAATGAACGTCAGAGTGCCCGACACGTAGTCGTAGTTGGGGATTCCTCTTCGGACAGTGGGAAGATCCCGAGGATTGGGCCGGAATTCTGTGCCCTTCTTCCGGCCGTCCAACCGGCGTCCCGCTCCGGAGAAGGCCGAGAATCTCTTGGCCCTTTCGGCCTCCAGTATGGCCTCCACACTAGGTTCCGATGACTCAGCTCCCACTTGACTTGTTCTTTCTAGTTCTTTATAACCTATAGGGGGGTCGAAATCAACATTCATATCGCACTCGATTATAGAGACTGCTTTGCTCGGTTTGACTTCTATAACAGAAAGTTCGTAGGTTCTATCATTGTATTTGATCGCGATTACGTCCCCTTGGGTGAGACAGGCATAGGTCCTCAGTGCATTCTCAAGCACCGCTTTGGGATTGTGTATGTCAAGGAAATCAACATGTTGGGCCTGGAACTTACTGTATGTAGCTACCGGTAGCGCGGTGCTCTCAACCCGCACTAGCTGACCTTCGGAAAGACAGAGATTTCGCATCATCCAGTGCGGCAAGTAAATATTATTATCGTCCGCTATAAACTCCAGCACCCCGCAGTGAGTGACTCGGTTTACCGGTTGGTTGCTGAGTTTGAATAGCATCGGGTATACAGTGTTTAGTCGGGTCAGTGTGTCCAGCGCCGAGGGGGGCATGATTATCTTGCCACCACGTTCAACATCATGGCGTTCCTGGCCCGGCATCCTGTAGACGGAGAAGGCCTTGTATTGAGTGTTGAAGGAACTGCGGTCGAAATTCATTGGAAATTCAAATCTTGGGTCATCCATACTGGACGCTCCGAAATGAAAATAAGCGATATATTAAATTCAGCGTGACCTAGTTGATACTACAACACTGGACAGCACATCTCCCTTCAACCTTCAATGCTCATTGCATATGCCCATTAGCGAGTATAAATACAGATGGTAGGCCCTAGTAGCCACAGTATTGAGATTTTATTGACTTGTTACGTCACTTTTTTATATTGTTAACAATTAATAATTGTATATAAAATGCATATATAATAATTACATATTATTATTTGCATATAAATACTGATATCCCTACTTATGTATACTACTTACTTACTCGGCCTCCAAAAAAACTATTCCTCGAAAATGCGGATTATAAAGTCGGACAAAAAAGTCCACTTGCTTTTTGTGAAATAAAGTTATTGCCCGATTTTATAATCCGCATTTTGGAAGAATAAGTTAAAGCATATTTTTTTCGAGGACGAATGAGAGGAAAAAATGCTTCTAATATTTTGAGGAAAATGCGGATTATAAGGAGGACAAAAAAAATACTTTATTATGTAAAATATGTAGTTTTCTTTAAAATATTCACTTTAAATTAAAAGGTTAACGTAACAAAGGGCACTACTGTAGTATAGCTCGTGTGAGCATTTTTGAACATTTTTGAGTGTTTTTCTTTATGTTGGTGAACGTTCTAGTAGAATGAATGTTCTAGTCCTAGTTCCTTGCCAAGAAGTGCCGAGTGAAATATAGACCCTAAGTAGATATTGTTATATGGTAACTAGTGTTTTTTTTACTGGCTGGTATATTATGAAAATTAAAAAACATATATTATTGTTTTTGAGTGTTTTTTTTATATTGGTGAATGTTCTAGAATCTTAGTAGATATTTTACTTTATGGTAGCTATTGTTTTTGTGCTCGCTAGTAGTTTTGAAAATAAAAAATATAAAATAATAAACGCTGTAAAAAGTGTTATAATATCATCAATATTTTTGGTCATTAATATATTCTGCAACAGTATAAACCTGAAATATCAATGTTTTCACAATCAATACATATGCTATGCATGCAACTCAACCCAATTTAATTTGGCGCATATTATATTATATTTACTTCAAATTGGACTTGCATGCACATTAATATCTTGTATTGTGTGGCATTTGTAGTAAATTGTAAATAAATAAATAAATTATTTCTAATTTCAAAAATACAAGCTTGTAAAAAAACACTAACTACCATGAAAAAACATATCTACTAATGTTCTAAAGACAATTTACCAATAACAAAAATAAAAAAATTAACGTATAACATATTTTCATAATTTCAAAAATGGTCACACAAGCTATAGGAGTGCCTAATGATTATCAAATAGCTATAATAAATTAAAATTAAATTCTAGAATTAAGTAAAATATAATGCTTCGACGTTTGCCTTTTGAAAGTAACACAGCCTTATAAGGCGATGTTGTGTGGCGCAAAGGAAAAAGTTCAGCTCGAGAAAATAATCCATGTTCAAAGAAAGACTTCGCGTTGACAGCGCGATGGTTTTGAGTGTCAAATTTTGAACGCACTTTGACAGCGCTGAATCCAAAAACTGACAGCGCTCTCATGCGTTTTGAACGCACTTTGACAGCACTATCACCGCGTTTTGAATGCACTTTGACAGCGCTATCACCGCGTTTTGAACGCACTTTGACAGCGCTCTCATGCGTTTTGAACGCACTTTGACAGCACTATCACCGCGTTTTGAATGCACTTTGACAGCGCTATCACCGCGTTTTGAACGCACTTTGACAGCGCTCTCATGCGTTTTGAACGCACTTTGACAGCACTATCACCGCGTTTTGTATGCACTTTGACAGCACTATCACCGCGTTTTGTATGCACTTTGACAGCGGTATCAACGCGTTTTGAAAGCACTTTGACAGCGGTATCAACGCGTTTTGAATGCACTTTGACAGAGCTATCACCGCGTTTTGAACGCACTTTGACAGCGCTATCACCGCGTTTTGAACGCACTTTGACAGCGCTCTCATGCGTTTTGAACGCACTTTGACAGCACTATCACCGCGTTTTGAACGCACTTTGACAGCGCTCTCATGCGTTTTGAACGCACTTTGACAGCACTATCACCGCGTTTTGTATGCACTTTGACAGCGCTATCACCGCGTTTTGAACGCACTTTGACAGCGCTCTCATGCGTTTTGAACGCACTTTGACAGCACTATCACCGCGTTTTGAACGCACTTTGACAGCGCTATCACCGCATGTTGAACGCACTTTGACAGCGCTATCACCCCGTTTTGAACGCACTTGGACAGCGCTATCACCGCGTTTTGAACGCACTTTGACAGCGCTCTCATGCGTTTTGAAAGCACTTTGACAGCGCTATCACCCCGTTTTGAACGCACTTTGACAGCGCTATCACCGCGTTTTGAACGCACTTTGACAGCGCTCTCATGCGTTTTGAACGCACTTTGACAGCACTATCACCGCGTTTTGTATGCACTTTGACAGCGCTATCACCGCGTTTTGAACGCACTTTGACAGCGCTCTCATGCGTTTTGAACGCACTTTGACAGCACTATCACCGCGTTTTGAACGCACTTTGACAGCGCTCTCATGCGTTTTGAACGCACTTTGACAGCACTATCACCGCGTTTTGTATGCACTTTGACAGCGCTATCACCGCGTTTTGAACGCACTTTGACAGCGCTCTCATGCGTTTTGAACGCACTTTGACAGCACTATCACCGCGTTTTGAACGCACTTTGACAGCGCTATCACCGCATGTTGAACGCACTTTGACAGCGATATCAACGCGTTTTGAACACACTTTGACAGCGCTGAATCCAAAAACTGATAGCGCTCTCATGCGTTTTGAAAGCACTTTGACAGCGCTATCACCCCGTTTTGAACGCACTTTGACAGCGCTCTCACCGCATTTTGAAAGCACTTTGCCAGCACTATCACCGCGTTTTGAACGCACTTTGACAGCGCTATCACCGCGTTTTGAATGCACTTTGACAGCGCTCTCACCGCATTTTGAACGCACTTTGACAGCGCTCTCACCGCATTTTGAACGCACTTTGACAGCGGTATCACCGCGTTTTGAACGCACTTTGACAGCGCTCTCACCGCATTTTGAACGCACTTTGACAGCGCTCTCATCTTGTTTTGAATGCACTTTGACAGCGCTCTCACCGCATTTTGAACGCACTTTGACAGCGCTACCACCGCGTTTTGAACGCACTTTGACCTCGCTATCACCGCGTTTTGAACGCACTTTGATAGCGCTATCACCGCGTTTTGAACGCACTTTGACAGCGCTATCACCGCGTTTTGAACGCACTTTGACAGCGGTATCAACGCGTTTTGAACGCACTTTGACAGCACTATCACCGCGTTTTAGCGCTCTCACCGCGTTTTGAGCGCACTTTGACAGCGCTATCACCGCGTTTTGAACGCACTTTGACCTCGCTATCACCGCGTTTTGAACGCACTTTGACAGCGCTATCACCGCGTTTTGAACGCACTTTGACAGCGCTATCACCGCGTTTTGAACGCACTTTGACAGCGCTATCACCGCGTTTTGAACGCACTTTGACAGCGCTATCACCCCGTTTTGAACGCACTTTGACAGCGGTATCAACGCGTTTTGAACGCACATTGAAAGCGCTATCTCCGCGTTTTGAACGCACTTTGACAGCGCTATCACCGCGTTTTGAACGCACTTTGACAGCGCTCTCATCGCGTTTTGAACGCACTTTGACAGCGCTCTCACCGCATTTTGAACGCACTTTGACAGCGGTATCAACGCGTTTTGAACGCACATTGAAAGCGCTATCTCCGCATTTTGAACGCACTTTGACAGCGCTATCACCGCGTTTTGAACGCACTTTGACAGCGCTCTCATCGCGTTTTGAACGCACTTTGACAGCGCTCTCACCGCATTTTGAACGCACTTTGACAGCGCTATCACCGCGTTTTGAACGCACTTTGACAGCGCTATCACCCCGTTTTGAACGCACTTTGACAGCGATATCAACGCGTTTTGAACGCACATTGAAAGCGCTATCTCCGCGTTTTGAACGCACTTTGACAGCGCTATCACCGCGTTTTGAACGCACTTTGACAGCGCTCTCATCGCGTTTTGAACGCACTTTGACAGCGCTCTCACCGCATTTTGAACGCACTTTGACAGCACTATCACCGCGTTTTGAACGCACTTTGACAGCGCTCTCACCGCGTTTTGAGCGCACTTTGACAGCGCTATCACCGCGTTTTGAACGCACTTTGACAGCGCTCTCACCGCGTTTTGAGCGCACTTTGACAGCGCTATCACCGCGTTTTGAACGCACTTTGACCTCGCTATCACCGCGTTTTGAACGCACTTTGACAGCGCTCTCACCGCATTTTGAACGCACTTTGACAGCGGTATCAACGCGTTTTGAACGCACATTGAAAGCGCTATCTCCGCATTTTGAACGCACTTTGACAGCGCTATCACCCCGTTTTGAACGCACTTTGACAGCGCTCTCACCGCATTTTGAAAGCACTTTGCCAGCACTATCACCGCGTTTTGAACGCACTTTGACAGCGCTATCACCGCGTTTTGAATGCACTTTGACAGCGCTCTCACCGCATTTTGAACGCACTTTGACAGCGCTCTCACCGCATTTTGAACGCACTTTGACAGCGGTATCACCGCGTTTTGAACGCACATTGAAAGCGCTATCTCCGCGTTTTGAACGCACTTTGACAGCGCTCTCACCGCGTTTTGAACGCACTTTGACAGCGCTCTCATCGTGTTTTGAATGCACTTTGACAGAGCTATCACCGCGTTTTGAACGCACTTTGACAGCGCTATCACCGCGTTTTGAACGCACTTTGACAGCGCTCTCATCGTGTTTTGAATGCACTTTGACAGAGCTATCACCGCGTTTTGAACGCACTTTGACAGCGCTATCACCCCGTTTTGAACGCACTTTGACAGCGCTATCACCGCGTTTTCACAGCACTGTTACAAAAAACCAAACCACTGTGATTGACCAATATTGCCATTTCACAATTTCAGAACGCTGTCACCGTGAAGTGTCAAATAGTATACAGTATGCAATGTTAGACTGTACTGAATAAACACGTGATATACTTGGGGTGGAGTCCAAGTCTCCCCTTCAGACAGAACGACTGACAAACGATTCATTATTCCATTACTAAATTATAAAATCAGGCGAAGCACAAATGATCACAAATTAATTAAGTAGAATAATTAAGATAGAAGCACAGGTTAACAATAAATATTTACAATAAAGAAACAGATATGTAATCAGTACATATCTGGGTCAACACCCCGAATCCCCGCCCCATCCCCAAACCCGAGGCCCCGCCATGGCCTCCTACCACCCCGGAGGCACAGAGAGGTCGCCCGAAGGAGACCAAACTGCAGCCGCCGCCTCACCGCACCCAAAACCTCTCCCAAACCCCGCTGTCTCATCCCGACCCTCTTAGAGCATAGGGTCTCCGCAAGGTGCCGGATGAATACAGCCGCCTCCGCACCCCACACACCGTCGGTGGAACACACCAACGGGGTGAAATGCATCCTGCGGGATTCGCAGGCCTCCTGGTAGTGGGCCCGCTTGACCCACTCCAAGGTTGGAGTCCAAGTTCACAGAATAAGGCAAAATATTTAACCGTTTAAATTATCGAAGTACAAATTCTAATAAACTCTGAACAGGATCCCATGTTTCTCATCACTAACCTTGGTGCGTCAATAATGAGAAAGTCTGCTTGCTTCCCTGTTTCTATAGAACCGTGTGAGCGAGACAGATTTATACTGGCAGCAGCGTTTATCGTAGAGGCTACTAAAGCTTCCTCTAGAGTCATATTTAGAAGGACACAAGCCATATGCATGATGATTGGCTTCAAATATAAATATAAAAGATTACTGATATTATTGAGACTGGAGTAAGTAAGTAAGCAAGTAAGTAAATAAGTAAGTAAGTTAGTAAGTAAGTAAGTACGTAAGTAAGTAAGTAAGTACAAGTAAGTAAGAAAGTAAGAAAATAAATAAGTAAGTAAGTACGTAAGTAAGCAAGTAAATAAGTAAGTTCAAGTAAATAAGTAAAAGTAAGTAAGTAAGTAAATAAATAAGTAAGTATGTAATTGTGTAAGTGATTTGAGTGAGTGTGTGAGTGAGTAATTAAGTAAATAAGTAAGTAAGTAAGTAAGTAAGTAAGTAAGTAAGTAAGTAAGTAAGTAAGTAAGTAAGTAAGTAAGTAAGTAAGTAAGTAAGTAAGTAAGTAAGTAAGTAAGTAAGTAAGTAAATAAGTAAGTAAGTAAGTAAGTGATTGAGTGAGTGAGTGAGTAAGAATGTAAGTAAGTAAGTAAGTAAGTAACTAAGTAAGTAAGTAAGTAAATAAGTATATATGTATGTAAGTAAGTAAGGAAGTAAATAATTAAGAAGACAAGTAAGCAAGTAATAAGTTCATCGGTTTACTAGAAATACTTATACATACCATACTGCAGCAATGCATGTTCGGACTAAAGTCTGATCCCAGGGCTACCGGTACACCCTCATCTATTAGCTCTCTGGCGGGAGCGGCACGCAGCTTGAGTAAGTACTTGGTAGATGGTAGTAGCACTGCTATGACCTTATTGCGACTCATTGCTTGGATACCGGTGTGAGAGATTTCTCCTAAGTGGCTAACAGCACGAGCCCCAACCTCCTCAGATAGCTATACCAACGCGAAGCAAATCATATTTAAAGTAACATGAATAAATTAATATTCAGTAAATTAAATTATTACAATTGTCAATTAGTAAAACCAAGACATGCCATTCACGAACCAGGTAAACTTGAAAAGTAAATGATATAAAAGTGAACTCTGTAACTTGTGGTATATGTGGTATAGCGATAGTATATTAGTGTACTGCTAGTTAAACATCTGTTTGGAAGCGCAGTCACAGTTTTATTTGAACAGTTCCTTAGTTCAAGTGTTACTACATTATTGTTATTATTATTATAAACACGAGTGAGGCCTTCGTGCAGCAAAAGCTGCAAGCCATCTTAGCGAACAATTATAATTATACTATGGCTAGTTATATCTTGGTTTCCGACAATTATGGCCTCCGACACACCCCCCCCCCCCCCCCCACACCCACGTTTAGAAAACGGCTATAGTATACTTATATATATCAAATAAAGAGGTAAAACCTAGAGTCTTAAACCCCACAAACTAACAAAAAACTTAGAATCAGGACATAACGCCCAAAGTAGTACTCAGCCCTAAGGGCATCAAAAAACAAACAACACAAACAATACCAACAAAAATGACCTAAACAAAAAACAAATATATTAAACCATGCTCAACATACAGGTATGTATCGCACCCTAACCCTAAGCCTAACAACCGCCATACACTAAATGATACCGATATTATACTGCACAAAAGCTAAGCCTATATTATATAAGAAAATATATGATATTTTGTCGCCGTAAAAGTGGTAGAGTTAGGGCAAAAAATAAATAAATTAGTCAAAAATATGGTTGCGTTTCGGTGTCTGAGACTGAGACCCAGTACGCGGTAATCTCCGACACCGACACCTCATCAGCTGGACAAAGGATTACCCAAAGCCTATCGCACCAATGACCTACTATAATCGCACCAAACTCTCCGTTACCACTCTCACAAAACAGACATCTTTTGTGCAGTATAATATCGGTATCATTTACTGTATGGCGGTTGTTAGGCTTAGGGTTAGGGTGCGATACATACCTGTATGTTGAGCAGATATAATATATAATTGTGTTTTTTGTTATGTTGTTGTTTGTTTGTATTGTTTTGTGGTTTTTGATGGCCCTAGTGGCTGAGTACTATTTTGGGCGTTAATGTCCCGATACTATGTTTTTTGTTAGTTTTGTTTAGTTTAAGACTCTATCTAGGTTTAACCTGTTTATTTTATATATAATATATACAATAGCCCCCTGTTAGTCAGTATATCGCGTTCAACCGCGTCCGCATTTAATTATAGTATAAGTATAATTATAACAGTTCGATGATGGCTCGCCGTTTTGATTCGCCCCAATGAAAAATAAATATTTAGCAGAGTTCAATGAGTACGCCACCAAGCGGTTGGATGGTTAACTAAGCATAAAACTTACTTCAGCCGCTCTCATTGGCGAAAAGACGTCGCCGTGGAAATTCATATGCAACCCAAATCGATGGCCCGTTAACAAGATTTCCCAGGCAGATTTAGCGGAGAATAGACCCTTCTCGCAGTATACGTCGATGTTATCGACCTATTAATGGAAGGAATATCTATTTTTATGGTTAAATATCTGGATTATTTAACGCTCGTCTACGGACGAGACGTAAGTAATCCACCTATTTATTTAACGCTCGTCTACGGACGAGACGTAAGTAATCCACCTATTTATTTAACGCTCGTCTACGGACGAGACGTAAGTAATCCACCTATTTATTTAACGCTCGTCTACGGACGAGCTGTAAGTAATCCACCTATTTATTTAACGCTCGTCTACGGACGAGCCGTAAGTAATCCACCTATTTATTTATCGCTCACGCTGTCTTGGTTACTATTAATAACAGAGTGTATTTATTATAGCTATTTCTTGTCGCAGTTGCCTAATATAGGAAATTACCCAATATAAGGAAGATTTTTCTAATTATATAATTTTTTTTTAAATAGTTCAAAATTAATATATTAGCTAGTTTTTGTTATTTTTAAATTGTTGTTCTAGAACATGTTTGATAGTATATAAAATTGTCCCAGAAATTTTTTCTGTAACCTTTTTAAGAGGTCTACTTTAGAACATAGTTCTAGAAATTTAGTACATAATAGCGAAAATGTTCGTGAACATGAACAAAACATACAATATAAGAAATGGCCAATATTATATATTATACGTCTTGTTAAGTAATCCAGAAATTTAACAATAAAACAACATATTATTCACTTCGGTCACTCGTTTCAATATTTAACTCACTCGCTTCGCTCGTTCGTGTAAATATTAACACTCGGGACCGGCGTGAGATAAAGTGCTACATTATACACAATATAATAAATAGTTATTATTTGTATTATTTCTTAATCAGAGAAAATTTAAAGTATGGCCAGAAATAAATTAGGAAGATTTTGTATCTTAATTATTTTGCATAATATATTTAAATTTAATTCAAAGCAATTAAATAGCTTATAATTAAACAGCACAATTAAAAAATATATTATTTTTTATATAGATTTTATTTCACATAGTACAAACAAATCAACAAGTGGTGTGTTAGGCAATTTTCGTATTTTCTGGTTGAAGAATAGCTTGTTGCCCGAAATATCACAACTTTTGCGATCACTCCTAATTGTTCGTAGAAAAGTCTACATAAAATCGTAACTGTATCGCCAGTCTATAAATATATCGTAACTGTATCGCCAGTCTATAAATATATCGTAACTGTATCGCCAGTCTATAAATATATCGTAACTGTATCGCCAGTCTATAAATATATCGTAACTGTATCGCCAGTCTATAAATATATCGTAACTGTATCGCCAGTCTATAAATATATCGTAACTGTATCGCCAGTCTATAAATATATCGTAACTGTATCGCCAGTCTATAAATATATCGTAACTGTATCGCCAGTCTATAAATATATCGTAACTGTATCGCCAGTCTATAAATATATCGTAACTGTATCGCCAGTCTATAAATATATCCTACCTGTATCGACCCGCCAGTCTATAAATACATCCTACCTGTATCGACCCATCCTCCATAGCGAGCTTAATTGCCGGTAATTGCGTGTTAATAACATCTGCGACAAACTCATTTTCTCTCATACCTCTAAAACAAAATGACTTCTATATTAAATTGGCAATCGGAATAGATAGACATTAGGGAAAGATACAGGAGACAATTTAATCGTGATCAGAGAGACCAGACAAAATACAAACAGTTAGTAAGCGAATTATAATAGAATAAAGTCATGAAATAATACAATCGCATCAACCTCGATTTCATCGATAGTCAATATAGTCATCATTGGATTAAAATGATTGATCTTCACCAAAGTTGTGGAAAAGACCACGGTTGCTCTCCTCTTTGCTAAGGAAAAACATGAAATTGAAGGCCATCCACATATTTTAAAATACTTTTTGAGAAAATTGGCAAGATAATGTGAAATTGAAACAATTTGTGGCGTGTTCTAAGACTACTTACGGTGGTATTGCGTGGGCGCCGTGGAATGTAGAAGAAATAGTGATTGGTTGTAAACTCTTTGCAGATTCTAGAATGCGGAGTTGTTTTAGTTCCGACTCAGCATTCAGTCCATACCCTGATTTGGCTTCTATAGTTGTTGTCCCATAATGTAACATCCCTGATAAATTATATTTATACTTTAGTTTTGTGAAGATAAAATAGCAAAAAATAATGCTTAGTTACACAAGACACTAAATTAACCATTAAACTACAGAAATATGCGTTTTCTCGGAGGTTTTGGTAAATGATATTTGAGACAGCCGTACCGGTACGGTATATTGTTGGTACATGTGGGTGGGGTACAGGTTGATGGAGTACATTGTGGATACAGGTGCGTATGGTACATTGTGGGTGCAGGTGGGTGGGGTAAATTGTGGGTACAGGTGGGTGGGGTACATTGTGGGTGCAGGGCAGGTGGGTGGGGTACATTGCGGGTGTGGGTACAGATGGGTGGAGTACATTGTGGGTAAATATGTGGGGGGGGGGGAGGGTACATTGTGGGAACAGATGGGTGGGGTACATTGTGGGTATAGGTGCGTATGGTACATTGTGGGTGCAGGTGGGTGGGGTACATTGTGGGTGCATGTTGGTGGGCGGGGTCCATTGTGAGTGTGGGTACAGGTGGGTGGAGTACATTGTTGGTGTGGGTACAGGTGGGCGGTGTGCATTGTGGGTACATGTGGGTGGGGTCCATTGTGGGTGTGGGTACAGGTGGGTGTGGTGCATTGTGGGTACATGTGGATGGGTGGGGTCCATTGTGAGTGTGGGTACAGGTGGGTGGAGTACATTGTTGGTGTGGGTACAGGTGGGCGGTGTACATTGTGGGTACATGTGGGTGGGGTCCTTTGTGGGTGTGGGTACAGGTGGGCGGTGTACATTGTGGGTACATGTGGGTGGGGTCCATTGTGGGTGTGGGTACAGGTTGATGGAGTACATTGTGGGTACAGGTGCGTATGGTATATTGTGGGTGCAGGTGGGTGGGGTACATTGTGGGTGCAGGTGGGTGGGGTACATTGTGGATACAGGTGGGTGGGGTACATTGTGGGTGTGGGTACAGATGGGTGGAGTTCATTGTGTGTACATGTGGGTGGGATCCATTGTGGGTGTGGGTACAGGTGGGTGGAGTGCATTGTGGGTACATGTGGGTGGGTGCGGTCCATTGTGAGTGTGGGTTACAGGTGGGTGGAGTACATTGTTGGTGTGGGTACAGGTGGGCGGTGTACATTGTGGGTACATGTGGGTGGGGTCCATTGTGGGTGTGGGTACAGGTGGGCGGTGTACATTGTGGGTACATGTGGGTGGGGTCCATTGTGGGTTTGGGTACAGGTTGATGGAGTACATTGTGGGTACAGGTGCGTATGTTACATTGTGGGTGCATGTGGGTGGGGTACATTGTGGGTGCAGGTGGGTGGGGTACATTGTGGATACAGGTGGGTGGGGTACATTGTGGGTGTGGGTACAGGTGGGTGGAGTTCATTGTGTGTACATGTGGGTGGGATCCATTGTGGGTGTGGGTACAGGTGGGTGGAGCACATTGTGTGTACATGTGGGTGGAATCCATTGTCGGTGTGGGTACAGGTGGGTGGGGTGCATTGTGGGTGCATGTGGGTGGGCGGGGTCCATTGTGAGTGTGGGTGCAGGTGGGTGGAGTACATTGTGGGTGTGGGTACAGGTGGGCGGTGTACATTGTGGGTACATGTGGGTGAGGTCCATTGTGAGTGTGGGTACAAGTGGGTGGAGTACATTGTGGGTACATGTGGGTGAGGTCCATTGTGGGTGTGGGCACAGGTGGGTGGAGTACATTGTGGGTACCCGGTACATGTGGGTGGGGTACATTGTGGGTACATGTGGGTGGGCAGTATTGTGGGTATAGGTGCTTATGATACATTGTGGGTGCAGGTGGGTGGGGTACATTGTGGGTACAGGTGGGTGGGGTACATTGTGGGTGCAGATGGGTGGGATACATTGAGGGTACAGGTGGGTGGGGCACATTGAGGGTACAGGTGGGTGGGTTACATTGTGGGTACATGTGGGTGGGGTACATTGTATGTACAAATGGGTGGGGTAAATTGTGGGTACATGTGGGTGGGGCACATTGTGGGACCAGGTGGGCGGGGTACATTGTGTGTACAGGTGGGTGGGGTACAATGGGGTTATAGGTGCGTATGGTACATTGTGGGTACAGTTGGGTGGGGTACACTGCGGGTGCAGATGCAGATGGGTGGGGTACATTGAGGGTGCAAGTGGGTGGGGCACATTGAAGGTACAGGTGGGTGGGTACATTGTGGGTACAGTTTGGTGGAGTGCACTTTGGGTACAGGTGGGTGGTTGTAGTACATTGTTGGTACAGGTGGGTGGGGTACATTGTGTGTACAGGTGGGTGGGTTGGGTACATTGTAGGTAAAGGTGGGTGGGGTACAATGTGGTTATAGGTGCGTATGGTACATTGTGGGTACAGGTGGGTGGGGTACATTGTCTGTGCAGGTGGATGGGTGGGGTACATTGTGGGTATAGTTTGGTGGAGTGCATTTTGGGTACAGGTGAGTGGGTGGGGTACATTGTAGGTACAGGTGGGTGGGTGGGGTACATTGTGGGTACAGGTGGGTGGGGTACATTGTGTGTACAGGTGGGTGGGGTACAATGTGGTTATAGGTGCGTATGGTACATTGTGGGTACAGGTGGGTGGGGTACATTGTCTGTACAGGTGGGTGGGTGGGGTACATTGTGGGTACAGGTCGGTGGGTGGGGTACATTGTGGGTACAGGTGGGTGGGGTACATTGTGTGTACAGGTGGAGGGGTGGGGTACATTGTGGGTACAGGTGGGTGGAGTGCATTTTGGGTACAGGTGGTGGGTGGGGTACATTCACATTGTGGGTACAGGTGGGTGGGTGGGGTACATTGTGGGTACATGTGGGTGGAGTACATTGTGGGTACAGGTGGGTGGGGCACATTGAGGGTACAGGTGGGTGGGTAGATTGTGGCTTGTGGGTTGGGTACATTGTGGGTACAGGTGGGTGGGGTACAATGTGGTTATAGGTGCGTATGGTACATTGTACAGGTGGGTGGGTTACATTGTCTGTACAGGTGGGTGGGTGGGGTACATTGTGGGTACAGGTGGGTGGGTGGGGTTCATTGTGGGTACAGGTGGGTGGGGTACATTGTGTGTACAGGTGGAGGGGTGGGGTATATTGTGGGTACAGGTAGGTGGGGTACATTGTGGGTACAGGTGGGTGGGGTACATTGTGGGTACAGGTGGGTGGGGTACATTGAGGGTACAGGTGGGTGGGTACATTGTGGCTTGTGGGTTGGGAACATTGTGGGTACAGGTGGGTGGGGTACATGTGGGTGGGGTACATTGAGGGTGCAGGTGGGTGGGGAACTATGTGGGTACAGATGGGTGGGGTACATTGTGGGAGCAGGTGGGTGGGGCACATTGAGGGTACAGGTGGGTGGGTACATTTAGGGTGCAGGTGGGTGGGGAACTATGTGGGTGGGTACAGATGGGTGGGGTGCATTGCGGGTACATGTGGGTGGGGTACATTGAGGGTGCAGGTGGGTGGGGTACATTGCGGGTGCAGGTGGGTGGGGAACTATGTGGGTACAGATGGGTGGGGTACATTGTGGGAGCAGGTGGGCGGGGTACATTGTGGGTACAGTTTGGTGGATTGCACTGGGGGTATAGGTGGGTGGGTGGGGCACATTGTGGGTATAGGTGGGTGGGTGGGGTACATTGTCTGTACAGGTGGGTGGGTGGGTACATTGCGGGTACAGGTGGGTGGGGTACATTGTGTGTACAGGTGGGTGGGTTGGGTACATTGTGGGTAAAGGTGGGTGGGGTACAATGTGGTTATAGGTGCGTATGGTACATTGTGGGTACAGGTGGTTGGGGTACATTGTCTGTACAGGTGGGTGGGTGGGGTACATTGTGGGTATAGTTTGGTGGAGTGCATTTTGGGTACAGGTGGGTGGGTGGGGTACATTGTGGGTACAGGTGGGTGGGTGGGGTACATTGTGGGTACAGGTGGGTGGGGTACATTGTGTGTACAGGTGGGTGGGGTACAATGTGGTTATAGGTGCGTATGGTACTTTGTGGGTACAGGTGGGTGGGGTACATTGTCTGTACAGGCGGGTTGGTGGGGTACATTGTGGGTACGGTACAGATGGGTGGGTGGGGTACATTGTGAGTACAGGTGGAGGGGTGGGGTACATTGTGGGTACAGGTGGGTGGAGTGCCTTTTGGGTACAGGTGGTGGGTGGGGTACATTCAAATTGTGGGTACAGGTGGGTGGGTGGGTGGGGTACATTGTGGGTACATGTGGGTGGAGTACATTGTGGGTACAGGTGGGTGGGGCACATTGAGGGTACAGGTGGGTGGGTAGATTGTGGCTTGTGGGTTGGGTACATTGTGGGTACAGGTGGGTGGGGTACAATGTGGTTATAGGTGCGTATGGTACATTGTACAGGTGGGTGGGGTACATTGTCTGTACAAGTGGGTGGGTGCGGTACATTGTGGGTTCAGGTGGGTGGGGTACATTGTGTGTACAGGTGGAGGGGTGGGGTACATTGTGGGTACAGGTAGGTGGGGTACATTGTGGGTACAGATGGGTGGGGTACATTGAGGGTACAGGTGGGTGGGTACATTGTGGCTTGTGGGTTGGGAACATTGTGGGTACAGGTGGGTGGGGTACATTGCGGGTACATGTGGGTGGGGTACATTGAGGGTGCAGGTGGGTGGGGAACTATGTGGGTACAGATGGGTGGGGTACATTGTGGGAGCAGGTGGGTGGGGCACATTGAGGGTACAGGTGGGTGGGTACATTGAGGGTGCAGGTGGGTGGGGAACTATGTGGGTGGGTACAGATGGGTGGGGTGCATTGCGGGTACATGTGGGTGGGGTACATTGAGGGTGCAGGTGGGTGGGGAACTATGTGGGTACAGATGGGTGGGGTACATTGTGGGTACAGGTGGGTGGGGTACATTGCGGGTGCAGGTGGGTGGGGAACTATGTGGGTACAGATGGGTGGGGTACATTGTGGGAGCAGGTGGGCGGGGTACATTGTGGGTACAGTTTGGTGGATTGCACTGGGGGTATAGGTGGGTGGGTGGGGCACATTGTGGGTACAGGTGGGTGGGTGGGGAACATTGTCTGTACAGGTGGGTGGGTGGGGTACATTGCGGGTACAGGTGGGTGGGGTACATTGAGAGTTCAATTGGGTGGGGTACAATGCATGGGTACAGATGGGTGGGGTACATTGTGGGACCAGGTGGGCGGGGTACATTGTGTGTACAGGTGGGTGGGGTACAATGTAGGTATAGGTTCGTATGGTACATTGTGGGTACAGGAAGGTGGGGTACATTGTGGGTACAGGTGGGTGGTGTACAATGTGGTTATAGGTGCGTATGGTACATTGTGGGTACAGGGGGTGGGGTACATTGTCTGTACAGGTGGGTGGGTGGGGTACATTGTGGGTACAGGAAGGTGGGGTACATTGTGGGTACAGGTGGGTGGTGTACAATGTGGTTATAGGTGCGTATGGTACATTGTGGGTACAGGGGGGTGGGGTACATTGTCTGTACAGGTGGGTGGGTGGGGTACATTGTGGGTACAGGTGGGTCGGGTACATTGTCTGTACAGGTGGGTGGGTGGGTGGGTGTTGTACATTGCGGGTACAGGTGGGTGGGGTACATTGAGGGTTCAATTGGGTGGGGTACAATGTATGGGTACAGATGGGTGAGGTACATTGTGGGTACAGATGGGTGGGGTACATTGTCTGTACAGGTGGGTGGGTGGGGTACATTGCGGGTACATGTGGGTGGGGTACATTGAGGGTTCAATTGGGTGGGGTACATTGTGGGTACAGATGGGTTGGGTACATTGTGGGTACAGATTGGTGGGGTACAATGTGGTTATAGGTGCGTATGGTACATTGTGGGTACAGGTAGGTGGGGTACATTGCGGGTACAGGGAGGTGGGGTACATTGTGGGTACATGTGGGTGGGGTACAATGTGGTTATAGGTGCGTATGGTACATTGTGGGTACAGGTGGGTGGGGTACATTGTCTGTACAGGTGGGGGGTGGTTGGGGGATATTGTGGGTACAGGTGGGTGGGGTACATTGTCTGTACAGGTGGGTGGGTGGGATACATTGCGGGTAGATGTGGGTGGGGTACATTGAGGGTTCAATTGTGTGGGGTACATTGAGGGTTCAATTGTGTGGGGTATATTGTGGGTACAGATGGGTGGGGTACATTGTGTGTACAGGTGGGTGGGGTACAATGTGGTTATAGGTGCGTATGGTACATTTTGGGTACAGGAAGGTGGGGTACAATGTGGGTACATGTGGGTGGGGTACAATGTGGTTATAGGTGCGTATGGTACATTGTGGGTACAGGTGGGTGGGGTACATTGTCTGTACAGGTGGGTGGTTGGGGAACATTGTGGGTACAGGTGGGTGGGTTTACATTGTCTGTACAGGTGGGTGGGTGGGGTACATTGCGGGTACATGTGGGAGGGGTACATTGAGGGTCCAATTGTGTGGGGTACATTGAGGGTTCAATTGTGTGGGGTACATTGTGGGTACAGATGGGTGGGGTACATTGTGTGTACAGGTGGGTGGGGTACAATGTGGTTATAGGTGCGTATGGTACATTTTGGGTACAGGTGGGTGGGGTACATTGTGGGTACAGGTGGGCGGGGTACATTGTGTGTACAGGTGAGTGGGGTTCATTGTGTGTACAGGTGGGTGGGGTACATTGTGGGTACAGATGGGTGGGGTACATCGTGTGTACAGGTGGGTGGGGTACATTGTCTGTACAGGTGGGTGGGAGGAGTACATTGCGGGTACATGTGGGTGGGGTACATTGAGGGTTCAATTGGGTGGGGTACATTGTGGGACCAGGTGGGTGGGGTACATTGTGTGTACAGGGGGGTAGGGTACAATGTGGTTATAGGTGCGTATGGTACATTGTGGGTGCAGGTGGGTGGGGTACATTGTGGGACCAGGTGGGCAGGGTACATTGTGGGTCCAGGTGGGTGGGGTGCAATGTGGGCCAAGAAAATGCCCAGTTATTTTGTAACAATTTCAATATATATTTTTTAGAAAAACGGGCGTTTTTTTAAAGAAAAACACCAAGTTTGTTTTGTAGGCCATTAACCTTTGAGACACTAGGGGGAGGCTATTTACGAAAACCCCATATTGACGAATTAATATTAATAATAATTTGTAAGGGAAAGGAATTCAATGTACAGTGGCTGGATATTATAAAACAAAACCATAAACGGGAGCAAATAGCAATATCAATGATCCTAATATTGATGGGCTGACCAGGTTGACTACAAACGTAGGCAGAGATGCAACAGGAAAGGCCACTGCTCCCTAGTTGCCATAGGCAATGTGATAATTAAACAAAACATATATGAACCTTTTAGCCTTTGGAGTAATGCGTTTAGAAGATCTTCCTCTGTGGCTTCCCGAGTGGCCTGTACTGTTGCGTGAATGCCCCGTCCTTCGGCGAGTATGTCCTTCCATCGATGGCCTTGCAACATCTCCGAGAATTCGTTAACGCGCTCTCCAGTCCATACTGGATGGGTGTGACCGTCTATTAAACCTACAATGCAAACATATTTGATAAAGGTTTAGTAAGTATACTTAACTAGGAAATAGTATTTATAGTAACATAGAATAAATACTCATTGAATTGTATTTAATTAAAAAAAAAACAAATGAAATGAGATTCTAAAATATCATTTGGTAGACAGCCTATTGGCCTATTGAAATATTTGGCGCATGAATAGAATAGTTATTTCAGCGAATTAGCGCAAACAATGTCTAAATATTTTATTTAAATAAATTCAAAATGGCGTTTGTACGAACACCCAAAGTTATTAATCAGATCATCTATAAACTGCCATGACTGAATTTCATCATTAATTAAAACTCATGTAAAAATGTATTTATTACTTACTGCATAAAGAGGGTGTATTTATCAGATATAATATATTTATTACTGAACAAACGGACCTGGTATGAGACACCGCCCGCAGCCATCGATAACTTCCCTGAATGTGGAGCGGGTTGAAGGATAGCGCTGATCTAAGGACGAACTATAGCAAACCCCGTCAATACGGCCGTCACTGCACGGAAATAAGTAATCAAAGATTATTACCCTTCAAAAGTAAATGTAAAGTAAAGTGATCGCTGAACGTAAACAACAAAGGGAGATAAGTTTATTGATTTGTTTAGAACTCTATCAATTTAACTACTCTTTTATCTCAAATCGACCGTGCAACACTAAATACACGAAACACAGTTTATGCAAAGGCACATTTTTGTGCCAATTCTTTATATTACGAAAAATATTTTTAATCTTAAATTGTTACTTTTTCGATCGATTTCCCTGGGGAAAAAAGTAACGCATAGGAATACATTGATTTTACTATTTTTGCCGGCGAAAAAAGTAAAATAGAATAACTTTGATGGAATTTCTTAAATTTTATTTCAGTTGTTGAAAGAGCATCGAATTAGTTTAGGTTTGCCAGTAATTTGAGCAAAATCCATTCACACAACACACTCAAAAGAAAAAATGTATAAAATAAATTATTTCCATATAATTATAATATTATTAATACTGAAATCACCTCAAAATTATTCAGCACATACTTACATGTTTACAACGACGCATAGAGAATCATCACCTTGTTTATTCATCACAACGGGTTTGCCCTGCTCTTCTCCTATCAGCATGCTTTCTCTGTTGGCGCAAACACAAACAACCTGGCTGAGATTGTTTATCAATAGTTTGTAAATTGATTTACCTATACATTCTGTGTTGTTGGTAGCCATTGGAAACCGGCAAAATAGTATAGGGTAAACAAAACAATGGCCTTCTTCGTTATAAAAAGTTACACTAAAACGTTAAACTATCATCAAATAACTTAATAATAAAACAGATCAGTAAATAATACTATGAACTTCAAATCTAATGATCGTATAAGTCCAAGACAGGATAGAGATAGGGGCAGCCGGGCGATGGGATAGAGATAGGGGCAGACGGGCGATGGGATAGAGATAGGGGCAACCGGGCGATGGGATAGAGATAGGGGCAGACGGGCGATGGGATAGAGATAGGGGCAGACGGGCGACGGGATAGAGATAGGGGCAACCGGGCGATGGGATAGAGATAGGGGCAGACGGGCGATGGGATAGAGATAGGGGCAGACGGGCGATGGGCTAGAGATAGGGGCAGCCGGGCGATGGGATAGAGATAGGGGCAGACGGGCGATGGGATAGAGATAGGGGCAGACGGGCGATGGGATAGAGATAGGGGCAGACGGGCGACGGGATAGAGATAGGGGCAGACGGGCGACGGGATAGAGATAGGGGCAACCGGGCGATGGGATAGAGATAGGGGCAACCGGGCGATGGGATAGAGATAGGGGCAACCGGGCGATGGGATAGAGATAGGGGCAGACGGGCGATGGGATAGAGATAGGGGCGGACGGGCGATGGGATAGAGATAGGGGCAACAGGGCGATGGGATAGAGATAGGGGCAGACGGGCGATGGGATAGAGATAGGGGGAGACGGGCGATGGGATAGAGATAGGGGGAGACGGGCGATGGGATAGAGATAGGGGCAGACGGGCGATGGGAGAGAGATAGGGGCAGACGGGCGATGGGATAGAGATAGGGGCAGCCGGGCGACGGGATAGAGATAGGGGCAACCGGGCGATGGGATAGAGATAGGGGCAGACAGGCGATGGGATAGAGATAGGGGCAGACGGGCGACGGGATAGAGATAGGGGCAACCGGGCGATGGGATAGAGATAGGGGCAACCGGGCGATGGGATAGAGATAGGGGCAACCGGGCGATGGGATAGAGATAGGGGCAGCCGGGCGATGGGATAGAGATAGGGGGGGACGGGCGATGGGATAGAGATAGGGGCAGACGGGCGATGGGATAGAGATAGGGGCAGCCGGGCGACGGGATAGAGATAGGGGCAACCGGGCGATGGGATAGAGATAGGGGCAGACGGGCGATGGGATAGAGATAGGGGCAACCGGGCGATGGGATAGATAGGGGCAGACAGGCGATGGGATAGAGATAGGGGCAACCGGGCGATGGGATAGAGATAGGGGCAGACGGGCGATGGGATAGAGATATGGGCAGACGGGCGATGGGATAGAGATAGGGGCAGGCGGGCGATGGGATAGAGATAGGGGCAGACGGGCGATGGGATAGAGATAGGGGCAGACGGGCGATGGGATAGAGAAAGGGGCAACCGGGCGATGGGATAGAGATAGGGGCAGACGGGCGATGGGATAGAGATAGGGGCAGACGGGTGATGGGATAGAGATAGGGGCAGACGGGCGATGGGATAGAGATAGGGGCAGACGGGCGATGGGATAGAGATAGGGGCAGCCGGGCGACGGGATAGAGATAGGGGCAGACGGGCGATGGGATAGAGATAGGGGGAGACGGGCGATGGGATAGAGATAGGGGGAGACGGGCGATGGGATAGAGATAGGGGCAGACGGGCGATGGGATAGAGATAGGGGCAGACGGGCGATGGGATAGAGATAGGGGCAGACGGGCGATGGGATAGAGATAGGGGCAGACGGGCGATGGGATAGAGATAGGGGCAACCGGGCGATGGGATAGAGATAGGGGCAGCCGGGCGATGGGATAGAGATAGGGGCAGCCGGCAATGATGTATAAATCATTTCAAAGCGTTTGAAAATACTTTTCTACATTTATTTCCCCAGATTGATAGGGGACGGAAACTGGACGCAATAAAATTTCATCCACAGGAAATTGGACGCAAATAACAGTTGATTACTCTCAGAAATAAATCTGTAACCTGTTCTATTTGGTTTAGTTTATTGTTTTGGTTAAAATAACGTGCCACTGCAACCTGCTCCTATCCGTGCCCCCCCCCCCCCCCCCCCCCCCCTCTATTTACCATACCGAACATGATTTTATATTACATTATTGTTTTATTTTATTTTATATATTTTATTTTATTTTATTTCATATATTTGATTTGATTTGATTTTATATTATATATTTTATGATGTGTGTGTAATAAGTATGTGTATAAAGTATGTGTTATATGGTGGGTAAAATAAATAATGTGTGAATTAAAGTACACCTGTCAGCACAGCACCTTATGAATGGGAGGACTTAAAATATAGTTAACATTGTCAAATTAAATTAGTTTATAGGCTAATTTATAAATCAACAACAATCAATTAATTCATACCTTGATTCGATAACAACTCAAGTCAATTTATAGTGAATTAGTTAGAATTAATGTTAATTACAATTAGTGTTAATAGATCATATTTGACGTTTGCAGAGCCAGAGTGGGCATGCCTGCCTATACTCTTATAAATAAAAATACTTCAGTAGGCCTAAAACAATGTAACCAAAACTAGCTAAATCAATTTCAGTTATGACAACAATAGAAAATAATAAGTAATATATCGCAAATCTAAAGTAAATAATAGAAAGTAATCTGGAAACGTTAACACTGACTCATGGAGTCATGGCGCATGGAATGGTGGCATCAAAAATTCCAATAAATTACTTACCTGCAAAAGACACTACCTACACCAACCGGTTGATACAGATTCACCATGCAGGCGTAGAGTGTGGAGAGTAAGCATGGTGAACGGAGACGCTGCTACCTTGAGATAGAAGATTGATAGTAGCTCCCAAGCATCCTATTTTACAGGCAGGTAGTTGGCCCGATATGGTGGCATCAGGTGTATACAGGTAATTTACAGTACTATAGGCCTATACAGCGTACCTATCCCCCGTTCACTGGTGGTACATGTCAGGATCAGCAGTCAGGCGTAGCTACAGGTAGACGTACAACTGTATAACTGACACCCAGAGATGGCAGGATGGGGGTGTTTTGATAGGTAACTTCTTAAGAGTGCAATATTATTACAACGGATATAATACCGTTCGTTACCACACCATAGTCGCTAATCCTTACACTGCCAGACTGCGGCACAAACTCTTTACCTACCGGTACAACTTAAAAGTTAATAACTTGAATAAACATCACCTCAATAATTTAAGTGATTTCAGCACAATCTTGTTTATCATGTTCAAAATTCCCGCCCCTTTTTGAAATGGAAATAATTACGCTTATTGGCTGCTAGCTAACTGATATCATTCAGCTTATCATTGCGGCAAGAAGGTAACTAACTACTTGGTGATTGGGCTGGTACAATAAAGGAAGCTTATTAACAGAAATTGTCCACAAACGAGAGCATTTAACTCCGCAAGTCATTCATCGTACTGTATTTGTCGACCTCAAAAACCCAAAAATACACTCGTTATATCATAAAACTATTTGGTTTCTAAACTAAACATAAAATCAATATAACAATCCTAATTGTATTATGTAAAAATCTCCGCTTAAAATTACAGTATTACTTTTACTACATCTCAACGTTTACTACATCTCAACGTTTACTACATCTCAACGTTTACTACATCTCAACGTTTACTACATCTCCACGTTTACTACATCTCAACGTTTACTACATCTCCACGTTTACTACATCTCCACGTTTACTACATCTCCACGTTTACTACATCTCCACGTTTACTACATCTCCACGTTTACTACATCTCCACGTTTACTACATCTCCACGTTTACTACATCTCCACGTTTACTACATCTCCACGTTTACTACATCTCCACGTTTACTACATCTCCACGTTTACTACATCTCAACGTTTACTACATCTCCACGTTTACTACATCTCCACGTTTACTACATCTCCACGTTTACTACATCTCCACGTTTACTACATCTCCACGTTTACTACATCTCAACGTTTACTACATCTCCACGTTTACTACATCTCCACGTTTACTACATCTCCACGTTTACTACATCTCCACGTTTACTACATCTCCACGTTTACTACATCTCCACGTTTACTACATCTCCACGTTTACTACATCTCAACGTTTACTACATCTCAACGTTTACTACATCTCAACGTTTACTACATCTCCACGTTTACTACATCTCCACGTTTACTACATCTCCACGTTTACTACATCTCCACGTTTACTACATCTCCACGTTTACTACATCTCCACGTTTACTACATCTCCACGTTTACTACATCTCCACGTTTACTACATCTCCACGTTTACTACATCTCAACGTTTACTACATCTCCACGTTTACTACATCTCCACGTTTACTACATCTCAACATTTACTACATCTCAACGTTTACTACATCTCCACGTTTACTACATCTCCACGTTTACTACATCTCCACGTTTACTACATCTCCACGTTTACTACATCTCAACGTTTACTACATCTCCACGTTTACTACATCTCAACGTTTACTACATCTCCACGTTTACTACATCTCCACGTTTACTACATCTCCACGTTTACTACATCTCCACGTTTACTACATCTCCACGTTTACTACATCTCCACGTTTACTACATCTCCACGTTTACTACATCTCCACGTTTACTACATCTCCACGTTTACTACATCTCAACGTTTACTACATCTCCACGTTTACTACATCTCCATGTTTACTACATCTCAACGTTTACTACATCTCCACGTTTACTACATCTCCACGTTTACTACATCTCCACGTTTACTACATCTCCACTTTTACTACATCTCCACGTTTACTACATCTCCACGTTTACTACATCTCCACGTTTACTACATCTCCACGTTTACTACATCTCCACGTTTACTACATCTACTTACTTGCCTTAAAATCAGAGATACTTTAGTTAAACAAACTGTGAACATTACAATAAGATTATGCAGTTAGTAAAGGGTTAAGTTAAGATCTTGACAAAAGGATCTCAGACGGCATTTAACGGGGACCAAGTTTTATTCAAGGAGGAATTTTCTTCCTTACACAATAATGTGTCTAGAGAAACCCGAATTACAAAGTGGGAGGGGAGGAAAACGTTGTGATCAAAACCGGGTTTGGTGGTTAGATGACGTACGAGCGAACATTATAGATCTACACGGCTGCACTGGCGAGCAATGTTAACCACACTGAATGGCGGGATATGGAGAGATGCTTGGAGAATAATCATTCATTCGAATATATTTTAGGATATTTTTCGAATATAAACTTAAGAATACATTTCCCATATCTATTCAATTCCTACTCGCCAACGTTCGGATTTCAAAACTCCTTGCACATCGCATAATTAACTTATAATAAAGTGTTAGATTATAAGTCTTGAAGTAAATAGTTATCATAAAGTAAGTTAATTACAATTTATTAAAGTTTTTGGATCTGTTTCTTTTCTCAAATCAATGAGAATGGTCAACCACAATAATGGAATGAATGGAGCAATATTATCTAAGGGACACCAGGAAGTCTGTACTAATTTAAAGTAAATTAATAACATTTAAGGCTCTCATATAAAATGCTACGGTAGACGATTGCTTTTGGTTAGACAGAAGTAAGCTAATATACTGTACAGTAGTACCATGTCCTACTTTATTGCCAACATAACATATGTATGCTGTATACAATATCTTAATATAAGAACGTCTGATATACAGTACATAACGTCCAATAATTGGTATTCTATGCAATCTTAAGAGTACAAAAATTGATGAAAAGAACATTAAATAGAACATATTATTATACGTAAACTTTATTAACTGCTGTAAAAATTCCTTAGTATAACTAACAAATCAACACTACTGTATCGATTTACCGAACTCAAAAAATGATTTTTCCTGTAACGAAAAACTGTAACGAAACTTTTGTTGGCAAAGGTTTCAATTAAATTTAATAATAATATCAAGAAAAACTTAATAATATTTTTCCAAAAGAATAAATATTTGTTTCATTACCTATCTACAGTATTACTACTGTATAAAATAAAATTATTAAAGATATATATTTATTTTATTTACACAAAATTCGGCTATGCCAAGGTTATTGTAGGTCGGACTATAATTACATTATTATTTTTATGTACCGGTTTTTAAGTAGAGTAATTAGTTATGAATTTACCCGGCTCTATCAATGGCTGACAGTTATTAATAATCACGTTTATATAATGTACATTTGGCCTCCATTACACACAATGTTAATGAAACACTATTAATTCCAGTAACATACTGTAAATTACTGTATGATATTATAATGATTGATATTCATTCATTCTTACTACCCAAGTATAAGATATCCAAAATATGTATGTATAGCCAGCCTATTTAGCAATATTGTTTCATACACTGGGACCGGGGTGGTTTGTACTGTATGATCTGGTATAGTTGGATTGTAACTGTAGGTGTAGCGAAGAGGATATTTAGTTATAGGCCCGGGCTCCACTGGAAAGTCGTAAGCTATAAGTCGAAACGATGAAACACAGTGGTTTCAATTGGAGCGTTTCGACTGGTATATCATAAGTCTTAAGTCGTTTGTTGCGAATCATTATATCCGACTAGAGGGCTGTGATTGGTTACTTTGGGTAGCAGCAAAATTATCACCAAAGGTTTTAAATGACATGACATGGTGTAATTCTTAAATTTTTCCTCCTAAATCTTTTCCCCTTAAATTTATTCTCTTAGCTGTGTGTATAATTTTTCCATTATACTCCTCGTATTTCGCTTGACATTTATAGGGTCAACCCAATAAAGCCTTTGGCGACGCTTTTCTCTCCTCCGTTTTAACCATTTATAGATAATATAGGTTTATGTTGGATCACTCGTTATATAAAAACGAATTAAAGTTGATTAATTTATAAATCCCTTATGAATTTTGTTCCATTAAATGTGAGACACATCTTATATTTTTTAACAAAAGACTTCACTTACCAATGCAGCACGGGAGCTATACTTTTGACACACGTAATCTGAAAACGATTTATGACTTACGACTCATGAGTTACCAGTGCAGCACGGGCCTTACAGTATTGATTCGAATTAGTCAAATTAATTGATTTAAAGGCCAAAAAGGCCGTTACATTGTGAGATGGGGGGGGGGGGGGGGGGTGATGCAATGCACATCTCGGCGAATTAATATTAGCGGATTACGATGCAGGTTACAGTAGCACGTTATTATAACCAAAACAATAAACGAAAGACAATACAGTAGTAAATACAGTCAATGGACATGGTTATAAATTTTAAAACAATGATTATGTGAATTACATTTCTATTATCCGACATGTATACAATTAATTGTATTTTAGTTGGTGAACCCTACGTTGGTAAGACACACCTGATTGACTGTCACATAGAGAAGACAATAACTGAACAGTCATTATCATTAAACGGGACTGATAATAATGATTATGATTATAGTAATGGGAAAGCTATTCCTTATCATATGCGATTGTTGGATTACAGTGGATACGATGGAACGCAAAGTTTGAATCCTGCAGAGAACGGTTACGATGGAGACCAAACGGTGGCTCTTGTGTGTTTCTCCGTGGTTCACCCGGCTTCTTTCCATAGAGTTAAACATTTCTGGGCGAGGGAAGTGAAAACAAAATGCCCGGGCGCACCAATCATATTACTGGGCACAAAGATTGACCTTCGAGATGGCGATCCCAACATCATTAGGGTAATGAGAGCTAAAGGCCAGGTCCCGATTACAAAAGACGAGGGAGACCTTATAGCTAGTAAGATCGGAGCTCACAGATACATGGAATGCAGTGCGGAGACGGGGGAAGGACTCGATGACGTGTTCCATCACCTTGTTTATGCGAGTCGCATAGCAACCGATAAACAAACTAAGTCGGACTGCCACCACTGTCGTATTAGTTAATACAAATCATACATTAAGTTTGGGTGCATATATATCTATACTATTGACTATTTTTAAAAAAATGACTGTTATTGCCTACATACTGTACATATGTTAAGCTTAAGGCAACAGCGAATATTAGGATAATTCAAACTCTGCAACTATTGATAGTCTAATTAAAATAAATATTCATGTTTTATCTTTTATAGCTGTTTCGGCTCCTACAGAAAGGTGTTAATGGCGGTTTAGTGGGATTCGCAAGTTATTAATTAAATTTAAAACATTAGTGGTCAATGATAGACAATCACAGTTCGTTTTACTCCAAACCACAAGGTAAAGTGTACCAATATCCATACCATAAAAGCAACTGGTACTGGAGTCTTACTAATAATTACATTTGAACAAACTACAGTACTTCCCCCAGACTATATATATACATATATTTCGCGAAGGTTTATTTGAAATTAAACGGCAATTATTTTAATTAGACCATGTATCTTTTTTGTTTATGAATGATATAGGACGCTGAAAGTGCGAGATATGGCGCTTTCGCCCCTGCTTTAACCTTTTCGATAACTTTCGCATACTTTTCGGTAGCTTTCTTTAATTGTCCTCTTTCAGAACTATCCAATAAATAATATGAGCTAAATTCTCTAATTCTAGAACATTCATTTATATATTCAGTACAGCTTGAAAAGGCTCAAAAAAAGACTGAACGACTGAAGCAGCGCGGAAACGGCCTTTATCCTTGTATCGAGTTTGATAAAACTCATTTTATTAATGAAAATAAAATCCAAGAAAAGTCATACTTGTCAACCATTCAGTCTATAATCAGTTATATTTAATTGTTACATCTGTACATTCAGACATTTGACCATGAATCTACCGTTTGATGATGCGATGCTGATGCTAATGTTCACAAGTATTGACACATTTACATATTAACTATAAACCGGTAACTATTGCAGTTTGCAAAAATATATAGGCCTGTAGGAATTATTTCCCGCTAGCGGTAACATTATAGTGCTGCACAGTACAGCAGTTTGTAGGCTACGGTAGTGCAGTAAGTAGGCCTAAAACCAATAACAGTTAATAACCCTACAACATCAGATACAAGATCATTATACTGCATAGCTAATAATAATAATCGGGTTTTTTAATAGTCCGCCCAGATGAAGTTTTAATCGGTCCACTATCAGACTCTGCTACAATCCTTTATAGACTATGCTCACGCGGAAACTAAATTATAAATCAATAATACTAGCATTGTACTAACTATTTACATACTTGTTTGTAAATTAGCACTTTACAGTGTGATGATCTGAGTGGTTTTGTTACACGAACGAACGTTAGTGAGTGAAAATAAAGCCACGAGGATCAGAACACTGTAAGTGTAAAGTACTTTGCAACAAATATGTATGTAGTTTTATTCCAAAATTTTTAACATTACGAAATGATTGTACATATACATTATAAGTGATACAAACTGCACAAATTATATTAGTTGCTGTAGAAATAATTGTAAAAATGACATAAATTATGTTATAAATAAGTTAGCTTATATTTATGGTGGCGTTTGGAGACATGTTATAATAATATAGCTAGGCCCTACTGGTTATTAATAGCTATACCCCGCCTACCAGTAGGTAATGCAGTAAGCCTATCTGGCTGTCAGGCAAATTTCTACCTATTGCTTACGTGGTAACCATTGACTGCGTTAAGTAATGTCCCCTGAGTGGACATTACTTAACGCCGTCATGGGTTACCACGTAAACAATAACACCAAATACGATACTAAATGTACAGACCAATACAATGCTGTAATGTTCTCTAAAGTTGTAAAGTGCTAAATAACAACTCGCTGTTAATAGTAACGGCATTGAGTAATGTTACAATTTTGGAATAAAATATGTTTTCAGTAATTGACAATAAGTTATCACTCCATAGCAAGAACTAGACTAGCTACAGTAGTAGAGTACCCCTTGGTCCATAGCGATGGCAGATTCCTCCGAGCTGGTAGCTGGCACGGAAACGGGTTCCATCACGGGCGGATCCAGGAACTCCTTAAAGGAGGCTGGGAGGCGAACTATTCTAGAATATCGTGTATTTATTCAATATAATAAATGGCCAGCTGCGGAAGCAAATACATACAACATTCGAATGTTTCCTCCACAGAACAAGTTATTTATTTAAAAAGTATAAAGTACAAATTCCAAATTCAGACCGTAGAAACTCAATACAATAATCAGTACTAACCAAATTACTAATATCCGCTTACATGATACAACTTGGAAATTATTGAACCTAAAGTTTGTAATATCGTATATCATGTTGCTTAGTAAATCCATCCATAGTAGGTCATTATGTTATTATAGTTATAGGACATTTTAAGGTGATTCATTCCAATCCAATGATTGCAATAATATTATAAAGTCATTCGCGTTTAAAAATTGGCAACTTGCCTTGAAAAACTCTGGACTGCCAGACTGAATTTAGTTAAGATGACGAGTTGCTTTGAAATTAACATTATTATTTTGTTCATTTGTTTTTACATAAATTTTCCCTCCTATCTACTGTACAGTACAATATTGTCAATATTACAATTTACTTTACAGTGTAAGTAAATCATAGGCCCTACTGCTCAACAATACCGGTAATTGAAAACAATTTTAACAAAAACAATTCAAATAGAAATCGTCAATCGGATAAAGGCCTACATGCAAAATCGTAGATAATAACAAATCAAATATCAAAAATAAAGGGTTGTGTCACTCACTGCACTGTTAACACAATCCACCAATTCGAAAACCAATGTCCACTAATAGCAACGAGAGTCAATAGCACAGTTCATAATCAGCTGTTATTAGTTCAATTTCTCCTGGAGAAGCTACATATATATATGCCTAATCATAATGCAAAATTAATAGTCAACGGATGATGTAATAACTTTAGTAAACTTATAAGTTTTAGCGGCATTCAAATAGGAACAGGAACTAGCTATACCATCGGGATCGGGATTGTTCGTTCATCTGTTCATCGTTCTAATGGAGCGGAGGAACGCAGATAGTTCCTCTTTGTAGGGATCCTCGGGGGGGAACTTGTAAAGGGAAACCCGATCGTCGGAGGAACGAACTCTCAGCTGGCACTCGGCGACGTACGGATCGGTTAAAGTCAACCCCAATCCGAATCACCTCAATCTCAACCTCGTACCGTCGGCCGTGCGGAGCGATCGCGTGCAGCAAGGACCCCACCGCCCCGTTGCTAAACTTCCAATAAGAAACGGTAACCCGCGGTAGTCGGTTGCTGGGAGACTGACCCAGGTCTACGTTGGGTTGCTGGGCAACCAACCGACCGGCGGTCTCCTCGGCGGACACGACATTTGTCCGGACGCTGTCCAACTGGACCTCCCCGACCAGGAATTGCGCCAAGTCGCACACGTGAGGGGCCTGTTCGACGATGCGACCCCCGCTGAGCGACACGTCTCACCAGAACGGGTGATCCATCAGTGAGTATGAGCAGTAGAACTGACATTTATTATAGGCCATAAACCGGGCCCCCGTGAGCGGCGATTAATTCGCGCATTTTGCGAACCCCGCCGTGATACCGGAACATGTAACCGACCGAGGTGCAGCAGTCGCTCTCCGTCCGAGCGGTTTCCATTGAGTCGAGTCACTCATCGAACTCCGAGAGATGGGCCAATGAGATGGGTTTCTCGATAAACGTGTTTAAACCTCGTTGAATGCAGCTCAATTCCAATGGATGGCGCAAAGAACCGTGGTAAAATGGAGGTACTCCTATAAAAACTGCGTCTACTTTCTGGCTTTCAGTTTGCGATAAAAACGTATCCAAAGACGAATAAACCGCGCAGTCTTTGTACATAGACAATGCTGATTGGGATAGACGTGTCTCCAGCCCCTGGTTCGCTTTGTCCACCAATGGGTCTACTATTGCAACCATCCGCACCCCGCCAATAGATTCCAGTCTGGACGCGTGGTCCCATATGGTCCATCTTTGGCACCACCAAAGTTACAGGATTAATGAAGGCAAGGAAGGGTCTTTCACCACGTGGATATAAAGAACGGAAGTTACTTATTTACCGTATGGCCATTCCACTTCAGCGGTATAATCAAATAAAATAGTGTTAAAATATAATTTGGTTAAATTTAAAAAATAGTTCACAATTTAAAAGTTTAGGGTACTTGCGGTGGCGGGGCTACTGCCTAAGCAAAGCACTGACTGTTAACTAGAAAAACGTCGTTCCGGTTAATCCAAAACCTTAGTTTAAGATAAGAGAAGGAAAAACGTTCCGGTTAATCCAAAACCTAAGTTTAAGAGAAGAGAAGGAAAAACGTCGTTCCGGCTAATCCAAAACCTTAGTTTAAGAAAAGAGAAGTGAAAAACGTCGTTCCGGTTAATACAAAACCCAAGTTTACTACCAAAGTTCACCGCTCCGGCGCCAATAAATGCTATGTTTAAATCCCGGTCTAAATCCCCCTTTGTAGTGGCCATTATTTGATTTATAGCGGCACCAGTATTTTCTATTTGGAAAAAAACAACGCACAAAGCAAAGTTCACGAGTGGACTCACTATGCGATCTACTCTCGAACAATAGCTACAGATCTGATGTTGACACAGCAGTTATTGTACTGTATTTGTTTTGCACAGCGTTCACTCATTGGACCTAGATACTGATGTAGTCAACAATCGTAGTAAATGAATGAACGAATTAAATTGCATTTACTAATTGCATTGCACATGCACACCCATTACAAATATTCAGCGCCTACAGTGGGGCGAGCCACAAAGTATAGCCAGTCTTGGGCTTCATCAGTTATCCAAGTAATGATATTCTATAAGAAAGAAGCACATTTTTAATTAACTGAAATTTGATTGTTCTGTCCGAGTGAAATGATTTTTGCACGCACAAAGCGAGAATACCAAAAGGTGCAAAATTCAATACACGGGGCAGAATATCTGAATTTCGGTTAAATGGAATTAGTGACAAGGAGTTCTTTCACTTTCAGACACGTTTTTTTATGGAACACGCAACGCACTATTTAATTTAAAAAATTTAACGAGTTACCGGTACTAATTTTACATTTCATTTACATTATAGGTATATATACCAGAACATACTGCCCAGACGTGTAATTATAATTTTCTGTATGTTTAGTACCATTGAAGGATTTGGATGTTATAATTATTTTAATTATAATTATTTTGTAATAAATAAATACGAAATGTCTCTACAGTATAATATAACACCACAATATAATATTTTAATCAGGGGCTACGTGCAGATATTAAATGTATTACACGGTGGTTCCCCGACAAAAAACACTTATCTGTGATTATAATATTATATCAAATATTTAATATACAATTTTCACTCCTGCACTCGGGTCTCAATCTCGAAACCAGTAAATAATAGCTCCTGCGCTCTAACGACTGATCAAAGATGTTGCACTTTCTATCACTGAAATAGTGATATAAAGACTTTCTGTCATTAATTAAGTGATATAAAGACTTTCTGTCACTAATTAAGTGATAATAACAACAGTGAAATATATTTTCTAGAAATTTTAGTGAGAAATTGTGTATTTTTCAGATAAAATATATTAATATCATCACCAAAAATGTATTTCTAAACCATACCATGTGAATTAATTAAGTACAGTAGCTCAATCTGTCGGGCTAATATCATTTCCATAACTTTACAATATTGCTTCTGAATCATAAAATATCTGAATGTATATTTGGCACACGTACCCGGTAGATTGTATTCAGTTACCTACTGTAGTCTATATTTAAATAGTATTTACTGTATTTGTGTATAATTTCCATGGTTTTAAGATATATTTTACTGTTTCCCTTTAATAATTCATGAATGAAGAACTAAAAATAAAGTTTAATTTATGGATAATATATTATCATTAAAATATAGTTCACAAAAACTTTTGGATTTCTGGTTTTCAGAACATGCAGAGAACCTGTGGTGGTGCAAGAATGACAATTTTGATCAAGAAATATCTGAAAAATTTCTCCGTATCTATCAAAGAGCAAAGGAACCGGGATGTTTATGGGATAATAATTCCCCAAGAGACTATTTGGCTACTATAATTATGTTGGATCAATTGCCTCGTAATATGTTTCGAGGGATGCCGGAAGCATTCGCATCCGATGAACTGGCATTAGATGTTGCTAAACAAGCAATGGAAAAGGGATACGACAAAGACCTTAGTGATAAAGAACGATTGTTTCTCTATATGCCTTTTCAGCACAGTGAAAACATAACCGAACAAGAGAAATCAGTAGAACTTTTCAAACAATTTGAGAGTAAAACATCTCCTGATTACGACTATGCAGTTAGACACAGAGATATTGTTAAACGGTTCGGACGATTTCCGCATCGCAACTCTATTTTAGGGCGGATTTCTACGCAGGAAGAGATTGCGTTTTTAAATCAACCGGATTCTGGTTTCTAGAAAGTTATTCGTGATTGAAATATGAAGAGCAGTTGATCATAACAATTAAGGAACAGTTTGTTCTCGTAGAACAATCGACCGCTCACAATATTCAGTTGGAAAATAGTGATATGACTATTGACTTATAATCATAAATAAGGGGTGGGTATATCCCCTATCGTCAAAATTTCACAAATGTGTTTTTTTTTATTTCTTCTCGAGCAGAATTTAATTAGGATCTCAAATCTGTAAACCACTTAGCGAGATCTCTTTTAGTTCTCGAGTTATTGCTATTTTCCGTATGACGGTCAGCCCGTCAAATTCTAAGACAGACAGACAGACTAGATCCCACAAAACAATAAAACTGACATCGCAAATGAAATCAGTGACCCCGAAAACCCCCGTGGTGAAAATATTAGCTCGGTGATGTGCTTCCTTCGTGATCAACCAACCAGAGACTCCGGACTGCCAGTTTTGGGCGGGAATTTCTAAACTTTGAAGGCAATTATCTCGGAATGACATTTTTATTTTTAAAAATAATACTCCTCCGCTATTTTTCAACCAGTTGTCTTTATTTTTGGCACATTCGAAAGGATTTCGGAAGTTCTTTAAAAGTTATCGGTTGGAATTTTAATAAATTTAAATTTTGTGTAAATTATCCGATTTTAATTAAAAGGTTACAGTTTTAGGTAAAATTAATTAAAATGGCTAATTAAAATTTATACAAGATAACTTTTGTAGATTCGATGGCGCTGAGTCCAAAAAAGTTGCTTTTAAGAAATTTGGACAATGATTGAGGAAGAAGTAGCGAAATTTTAGTGAATTATTTAATTCCGTCGCCAGCCGCTAGGGGAGAGTTCGAAAGTTTTAGGTTTTTTTCACTACGAGAGTTTTGTAAATAAATCCGCAGTAGAAAAAACATGCGCCACTTTCGGATGCCCATATCTGAGTTATTATTTAAAGAAATACACAAATTTATACATATTTTGACAGGTTGGTGGGGGGGGGGGGGGGGGGGTGTATTGACTTTCATTTATTGTTTTGGTTAGAATAACGTGCCACTTGAACCTGCTCATCTGACTAACCTATTCGACCTGTGTCGATTTACCTGTTAAGCCACCTCTCCGAAGGACTGAGGATAGCTGCGGTGCGACATGTGTAGTATCGATGGTAACACTATATCGGGTATGGGGTAACACAATTTCTATAAAGGCCTCCCTAAATTCGGCCAACCCAACATCCCAATTTTATTAGAAATGATTTAAATCTCTACAAATATATTAAAACTTATTATGTTCACTATAAATAGTTTTTATTAATCGTTTATCTCATTAACGATACGTCCGTTTCGTACATTTGAAATTGTAGGTATTATAGTACTGACACTGTACGTACAACTAACATATTAAACGCATATCATAAAATACAAATAAAACATTAAAAACAATAGCTTATATTAATAGGGGGTCGCCCATAAAGGACGTCCGAGTAAATGCCGGACTTTCATTCTATGCCGCAATATATATGGGCTTCACCTACAACTACAAGCGAATAGCCCCCCCCCCCCCCCCCCCCCCCGACCTCGGACGTATTTTATTGACGACCCCTAATAACAATGCTTTATTATAATATATCAATAGAGATAGATACAAAGGTAAGTAAGTATAATATATCGAAAAGCAATGAAACAAGGCGAGGGGTATATTTGTTACTGCAGTACCACAAACTTACGCCGGTTACGTTTCTGTTTTGCCATATCAATAGATTCATGAGCGGTGCGTTGCGTAATATAAATGTTTTTTTTTTAGTTTTTAATAATAACAATACTGCGTGTGCTGTATAATAATAATAATAATACTTTAGGTTTAACTATTTTTACTAATTCATTAAATATTGAGTGGTCAATAACTCATTGTGTTAGAAATCCATTTATTAATATCGAAACAGAGCAGAATGTACATAAATAATTTATAACGTATAATTCATTGAATTGTGATCAATTAATTAATTAGTAACCATATATATAATTAAAGATAGCTATTACTGAACAAGCAACTTGACTTCATACAAGAAGTCACGCTAAAGAAAAATAATAACAAATCCAAATAAACAGATAATTTACAAAAAGTAATTCCACATAAAGTTATACACAAAAGGAGGTTCGGGAACTCACCACATACAGGGTGATATTGGGTGTCTCCTGCAAATAATCGCACCTACCATCCTCCCCAAGCTAACTATATAATAGCATTCAAAGTTACAAAAAATACTGACAAATATTTCCTCCCCGTAAACATAAATGATTGCCAATATATTTATCACCATAACACTCCCACTACCTATTTTCTGAATTTCTACACAGAAAGAAATAATTTCGCCTTCAAATATTCTTCTATAAAACGCCAGCTTTGTTTGCATAAAAAAGCTTCGCCTATTCTATAGCCAAGCCATTCACCTTGTTGGGAGATTATTGGTTGAATATAGAGGTATTTGTATTGGCAGGTACTGTGGGACCGACAACCGCCTTAAATTCCTAAACTGTACAAACTGCCCCCGACTTGTAACTCTAGACAGTGGTTGACCCTGACCCTGACCATGACCACCCCCACCCCCCCCCCCCACCCCTCCGTTGTATTACATGTTACCCTCATACTGCATATTCTATACGATATTTTACTCACGCAATTAAATTTACTCCGCTCGGTGTGTATCTAGGAAAAGTAAGATTCTTTAGAAGCGTACGCTTTTACTAATCGAATCAAACCCTACATATTCTTCGTTAAATAAAATGCTGACTCTGACTCACCCAGTAGGAAACCGGGAGGTCAAAATATCTATGTGGTTATAATTCGTTTTAAGGGACCAACTCTGCCGGTACTCCTTACTTACTCTTACTGGGATATTGGTTTGTTCGTCGCTCTAAATATATTTCAAATTCCACATAATTACATAATATAAATCATCAAATGCTGCGCCTATTCAGTATTCACGGTCTACAGTAACCATGGAAGCAAAGTTGTTTTACAATGTTCACTTCGTCAATATAGTATGATAAACCCTTTATGACAAAAAGTAATAAATAACATGAATGAATAAAGTTAGAAGGAATAGCAAAAAAGCAACGCAATAAAAAGCAACGCCGATAATAAAGGATGCCGCATTCCGTCACTGCTACATTCATCAATGTTGTTACTATCGCAACAGCTAACGGAACAATCCATATCGGAAACAGTAATAGAATCGACGAAACCCATCCTCGTATACCGCTGCGGGTAACTGGCCACCTTCGACTTGTATTCCTCCTTGCATTGGGAACTGCTGAACGACTGACAACTCGATACAGGTTCCGCACCGCACTCACCTATAGATATGGAATATTCCACACCGACTTCTTCGTTCGCCTTTAGGGTTCCAGCCAATCGTGCTTTAGTCATTCGGCAATATTTGCAATACGGCTCCCATCTGAGTTGGAATAGATCGGCTGTCTCGTTAACTAACTTGTCTATTTCCTTCTGGACATCCTGGGGGGCATTGAATAGTTTAATATCGAACGCGGCTCCTGTTTCGCACCGCAACTTATCGAGTTGACCAATATTTGGCTTTTGAACCATCCCAGGATCCAGCTCACACTCACCCTCAACAGAACAGCACCGCATTTTGCAATCAATTTCCCGGTCTCTAAGAGTTGCTGCTCCGTAGCTAATCTTCTTCAATCTTTCTCCGTATATATCGCTGCACATATTGTACAGCGGATCGGTTTCGTTACACACTGACTCGAAGCACCTCGCTTGTTGTATCGCTATGCTGATATATTTATCGCCTTCGCTGTCGATTCGATTGAAAACAGCAACTCCGCAAGTGCTACAGTTTTGTACATCCTGGACTTCTTGTTTAAAAAGCGGGTACAATCCCTTCTTGAGAAAGTCGAATTCCTCTTCGTTTAATCCGGAGTACTTCGACAGACTAACCCGCATTCCATTTTGACAGTTGATCGGATGTACTGGAACAATGTTGATGATCAAATTCAATAAAACAAAAGCAACGCCAAAATAGTCATAAAGTCCCATTTCAAACAGTCAATAGCTGAATAGTTCAGCGTGATTCACTTGTTACTTCTTATGCTTGTTACCGGTAGTGGTTAATACTGTGATAGTACCGGTAATACAGTAATAGCAATAGGCTGATAGGCCTACAAATTTGGACAATCGCTATAGGCTACTGCCAGACTGCAGTACCCCTACTGCACTGTCACTGTAAGTATTTAAAACTGTAAAAGCACGTTAAATCCGCTCTAATCAGACAGCCCTTTTCAGCATTTATCATGCTGCACGAAGGCCTCTGAACAGTTTCAACAGCTATTTTCGGCATTCTCATATTGCACGAAGCCCTCTGAACAACTTCAAATGTTATTTTCAGCATTTATCATGCTGCATGAAGGAATCTGAACAGTTTTATCAGCTCTTTTCGGTATTTATCATGCTGCATGAAGGCCTTTTGGCAGTTTCAACAGCCCTTTTCCGCATTTCTCATGCTGCACGAAGGCCTCTGAACAGTTTCAACATCAATTTTCAGCATTTCTCATGTTGCACGAAGCCATCTGAACAATTTCAACTGTTATTTTCAGCATTTATCATGCTACATGAAGGACTCTGAACAGTTTTATCAACTCTTTTCAGTATTTCACATTCTGCGCGAAGGCCTGAAAGTTTCAAAACCTATTTTCAGTCCTTCTTAAGCTGCTCGAAGATCTCTGAACAGTTTCAACAACTATTTTCAGCATTTATCATGCTCAGATGCTGCACAAAGCTGCAAAGGTCTCTGAATAGTTTCAACATCTCTTTTCAGCGTTTATCATGCTGCACAAAGGACTCTACTCTGAGCAGCTTTGAGAGATCTGTTATGGATTTTTCAAACTGTGCGAAGGCCTCTGGGCAGTTTTATCAGTTCTTTTCAGTTTTTCTCATGATGCATGAAACCCTCTGAACAATTTCAACTGCACTTTTCGGCATTTATCATGCTATACAAAGGACTCTGAACAGATTTAACAGCTCTTTTCAGTATTTAACATGCTGTGCGAAGGCTTAAATAGTTTCAAAAGGTCTTTTTAGTATTTATAGTGCAGCAAGAATGCCTCTAACTAAAGCGTTTTGACAGCTTGTTTCAGTCTGTCAGTAGGCCTACCGGTATTTATGATGCTGTACGAACGCCTCTAAATAGATTTGGTGGGGGTGAAATGAATATAAGAACCCATCGTTCATGTCGATACCGGTATTGACATTAGATGTCAAAATTGACATGCAATAAAACATATCATTAAAATTATTACAAACAACAATATACATTAGTTGGATTCAACAATATTTTAATTAAAATAGATATTCTCTTTACAAAAAAACATTTTTTACGTTTCAAATCACAATATTTTAAAAATTTATGATCAAAACATGTCAATATTGACATCATGTCAATTTTGACATGGTTGCATGGAACATGTCAATATTGACAACATGTCAATATTGACAACATGTCAATATTGACAACATGTCAATATTGACAAAGTGCCCGACTGCTAATCGGTTTGCGTACCGGTACGGGTACGGTACCGTACCGCACCACGCAGCCACTGGCCACCGCCACGCGTACCAGTAGCTTTGCAAATACAATTACAGTCAGACTGTACCGGTCTAACAGTCTAATACTGTAATCTGGTAATAGGCAGATAGGCGTATGCTGGTATGCATATTGCAGTGCAGGCCACATGCCATGCCATACAGTCTTCAGCCATTTTCATTTAGGCCTAGGTCATAGATTAGGCCTATAGGTTAGGCCTATCAGCCTATGCAGCTATGCCAGTATGCTGCTGCTATGTCAGTATGTACCGACACGAGAGACGACACTCCTAAAAATTTCCATAACTTATTTTTTCTTTGACTGTTTGATTAATTAATTAGGTTTCTTAATAAGGGCATAGAGGAATCAACAAACTTTGAAAAGGAGTGGTTTGCCATCATGGACGGACAGCTGAATCAACAAACTTTTGAAACAAGTATAAGTGGTTCGCCATGGGCATACAGGCATAGGCTGTAGGCCAGTAGGCCTAGGGGAATCATCAAAGTTTGAAAAAAAAGTATAAGTGGTTCGCCATGGGCATAGGGCTGTAGGGGAATCATTATAGTTTGAAAAAAAAAGTATAAGTGGTTCGCCACGGGCTGACGGGCATAGATAGGGGAATCAATAAAAAAATTATTACCACTGTCGTACAGTCGTACACTGTCAGACTATCAAGGAAGCGTATTATGTAGAACTGTAGAATGTAGCCGCCTTTTACCGGTACTTCTGTCAGTCTGTAGGCCCACGCCCCACGCCCACTTACTGCAGTACTGACTCATAATTTGTTGGCAATTATACAAAATATACTGATATATCCAACGACTGAACTACAACTACAGTATGAACTACCCAGCTCTGACCGGGTGTTTGAAAAAGGTGGACTGAACACAAAAAAACATGGATAACGGAAAACGAACAGGACCAATCAGAAACGTATTGAACTTAGTAAGGAATGTTTTGAAGTACGTTTAGGTATCCCCTTTGAGGTGGACGAAAGTAGCTGCTGCAATTTTGGCTTTAAAAAGGGGGCAAAGCCCCAGGACA
>JAUCBJ010003954.1:0-14533 GCA_032718475.1 Nemertoderma westbladi
CCCCGTTGGGTATCCATAGTCCCGCCTGGAACTTCCACTGGTTCCGGTCCGTCAGGACCATGTCCATGTAAACGTCATATAACTTGTTGGGTTGTAGGCCACTTATATTGTAAGCGAGTGTGGGGAACATCCTCCTAAACAATGTACAATGTATAATATAGTTCGTAAGTAAAGGCATGAAGATTAAACTTCAACATATCCGACAAAATATATCATAAGAAAACAGCATACTGGCACTGGTCCATGTCAGGGACCATGGACACGGTATGCAGCAAACTTCGCCCGCCCGAAGCAATCTTCGCCCGCAAAATGAGCAACTATCGACCGGTGGTAACCTTCGCCCGCATGCAATCTTCGCCCGTGAGCAACCTTCGCCCATTACACTATTATTGTTTTGGTTAGAAAAGCCGACTCTGCAACCTGCTCCTTTCCCTCAATTGGTAACTACATCGTTGATTGTTTTGGTTGGAAAAACCCGTCTCTGCAACCTGCTCCCTTCCCTCAATTTGTTACTAAAATGGTTACTAACACAAATCTTATTGGGCGAAGGTTGTACGCGGGCGAAGGTTGCACCCAACTATGGGCACTGACAGGCCCCACATCAACAAAAAAATGGCTCGCCTTGCTTGCGAATGGTCCTTAGTAAACAAAGCTAAAGCTAAACAAAGCTAAAGCCATCAATCAACCCTAATCTTTACAAATATGTGAAATCTGAGGGCCCATTTAAAAGAGGAGCTTCACGAAAGAAAGCGATAGATCATGAATATAAGAAGACACAAGTTTAAGGCACGTGTTTGTATGTGAATATAGGTGTTAGCGTAATGGGCCTATATAAAACTATAACGGTTCCTCTATCGCTGTTAGTACATTCTCAATATAAGACTTTTAACGAAAGGCCTGCCTACCGCCGTAAATTCTTACAGTAATAATAATATTATACAATCCCTGCCCGGTCCACAGTACAGCACAATGTCACAGTGGGGTTCTGATTGACTAGGGACTGTCAGGTGTCTAATAATTGATATCAAACCGGTTAGCAGTATGGAGAATGGCTCGTGTTACTTATTGCGTTAGGAAGGTGTCAACCCTCTGAAGATTGACTGTTAAGTAACATGGTTCAGTGGGGGTAGGTCTGCCAGCTGCCTTGAATACCATTGGTAAGGCCAGATAGCAGCTGCGGGTAGAACACCCATGCAATTTACTAGGGATTGGCCAGCCAGAGGATGAACATTGAATGCCTGGTCTTAACTTTAGGTCAAGCAGCAATGTAACCACCACACATGTGTGAAGTGTGAACTCTACGTACTACATGCTGGCTGGCTATTGGGAAATTTACAAAGCTGAACCTGAGGGAAATCCCACTTCACACCTCATCAATTTTGTCTTTGTCCCCCCATTCCAATAATTATTAAATATTAGTATTAATTGTAAGTAAGTATTAGTCATTGTAATTCCTTCCAAAACTGAAACTAAAATAAAATTACGAGTGGTTTTAAACTCTTAAGTTGGAGAGAGGGGGGGGGGGGGGGGGGGGGGGGTGACTGAACGCAAATCCAGTCTCGGCGAATTAATATCCCGCCTCAATGTTAAATTATTATCAATTAAGGGAAAGGAGCAGGTTATAGTGCACGTTGGTTATTATAACCAAAATAAGAAACGAAACACAATATAACAGGTTGAAGTTTATTTTTTCGGATAAATCAGCTTATACAATACAGTCAATAGTCTAAATAAATTCAATATTAAAGTATGTAAACCTTTTGGAAGTGTGGATGGTTTAAATGGTTGAGGTCCATGGAATACCTTATTTCGACTTAGCATATTAGCATTATGTCCCTTTATCTATTAAATTTAATTTTTTTGCTTAAACAATTGTGACCTATAATGTACAATAGTTACCATGGTGTTTTATATGCAGCTCAAACGATGAACAATAATGGGAACGAGCAGTTGTCTGTAACTATTTATAGAATAAAAATATATATTAATATAATAATATAATATATATATAATAAATATAAAATGTATATATCCTATAACATTGAAACATTAAGATTCTGAGCCGTTTCTTTATCAAAATTGAAAGAAAGAAGATGACAAATACTGGCATATCTGTTTCTATATTTGGATGCAAATCTCAAATGGTAACATTCCTTAGATCTAGGTTTGGGAGGAATAACAAACCGACCTAAAAGCCAAGGCCGTGCGCGGGGTTGGGGCGAGCCATGGAGTCAGTGTCGGGGCGCGGCGCAGCCACGTTCCCGAAAGTGGGGGGGGGGGGGGGGGATAAAATAATTTTAGGTGAATAACCCTCCCCCCCAACCCTCCGCCCCACAAAAAAAAATAAGTTTTACAAATCTTAATGATATTGTATTTTCATGAAATTTGAAACTGAGATAGTTTCACCTCCCTCCTCCTTACTGGGTGAGTCACTTATCTTGACACGGGAAATCAAAAAATGTAAACATCAATTTGTTTTTTTATTTTATTTTAACCAAAACAATATACTATATTTATGGGATAGGAAATACACCTTATACATTAATCAGGTTTACTTATATTGCCAGTGCAGAAACAGTTCACGGGGTTTAGTACCCGATCAGAGTTTATTAAGATTATTTACTTCTAAATTGAATATATAAAAAGTGGAAAAAGTGCCGGGGACATATGACAGAGTGGGACGTGTGACGTGTCTCTCGCGTCCTCCCCTGTGGCTGCGCCACTGAGTCAGTGAGTCGTAGCGTAAACTTTTCTTTGGGTACTTTACTGTGGGCGTAATCACATAGCGTCCGTCCGGTCCATCCACGATTCGGTTCATTACAAATTTATAAGAAATTAATTATAATAATCGTTCACTTTATATCAACTTACCTTCCCTGTTTAGTGATTATCATCTCGGTGTCCACCTGATTGAACCTGGACCACAGCTCGCCCATAACCAAACCGACGACAACTCTCTCGCCTCCTTCCTGGCTGACAATACGGTGATTTTGCGTTTCGCCGCCGTACTGCCCGCTGAGACAAGTTGAATTGTTGAATGAACAGTGGGGGCGGTTAGTTGACGAGGGAGGGGTGCTGATACTGGCGCATCGCTGGGGGCAGACATCGGCGTTGCTGTAGAAACAATCCTCCGATACGTCGCTAATTTCGTTACCAACGCAACCGGGGTCGTACGATATTTCGCTAGTATCGTCGCCAGGGGATACGATACCAGAATCATTGTGATCTTCTTCCTGAGATGTTTCGTTGAAACCTTCACTGGTGTGGGAATCTTGAGTAAAGTAAATATCCCAGGGGTTGGGGTTGCTCGAGGTTGCAGACTCCAAGTTTCCCTCCTGTATTAATTTTATTCTTTTTGCTTGAGGATTTATAGTAGAAGAATTTGTTGACGGGTACAAACAGCTGTCATTATCGCCTTTTTCCCCTAACAAATAACCATAGACTGACATAATTACAAACAATAATAATATATCATCAAAGTTTCACACTTTAATTACACCCCTAAATTAGCAGCTGTTTATGCTGCCTAAGTTAGTCTCACTCTAGTGATAAGTGACAATATCACTTCTTGTATTCCTCCCTAGACTAATAACAAAGGAAAGTTTGCATTGCAATAGCGGATTGGTTTCTATTGGTTGCCTTCCATATACCAACAATGCAGTAACCAATAAGAACCCACCTTCCAATTTATTGTATTGGCCTAGACAGAACATACATTAGGCAGCGTTTCTCCTACCTGAGGTATAGAAACCTTGACTTGGCGGTTTTTGTAATCTACCTATTAGTCTTGTCCCACCCGCCACTCAGTGAGGGTGAATGGAGGATGTATAAATTATACAGTAAAGTAATATGGATGGATGTATTATGATCCGCATACAAGGGTGATGTAGTAAACAACTCGCCCGGAACGTATACATTTTTAACCTTAGATACTGTAGGTTCCGACATTCCGTACCGGTAAGTAATAGAATAAACTGCACACTTTTTTTGGAGATCTGTTTCACTCTTTGTCGAATGACACAAGAAATCTTTTTTTACTTAATTTCTTTTATTCATTTACCTTAACAACGTCAACATACACATCACCGCAGCACCATAATTGTGATAAATCACTAACGGGTTAGGATAAGTATGGTGAAGTTATCATGATGAAATTAATGTGTAAACACAGTAAAGGCATGGGAAATGTTTCATCGTATTATGTTTCATCCAATCGTAAGACCACCAGAACTGGAGATTATACATTTTGGATCATTTTGAAGATCTGGAGAGTCTCTAATTCGAGTCCCGTAATTGTTTCCGGAGACTTGAAGTTGTCTTATAAACTGACTAGTAGGTCCAATAATCATAAAAATTTGTAAAAATTTCATTTCCTTCTCTATTAAAATTTCGTGCTCTTTCTCGTGGAGACATCCAATTGGCACCACTGAGTACAGAAATTTGCAGAAATTGAATGCAAACCAAAAACGTCATCGCATTTACCGATATAGCGGGCTTTCCAATATTTAGAATGCGCGCCCAAGCCCGGTCCGGCCCGGCCCGGCCCGGCCCGCGGAATAGCCCGGCCAGTGTCCATCTCTGGGCGACAACAAAAGAAACGCGGGTTTGGGGTCGGCAGCCCCCAATAAAAAGAAAAACAAACAAAATTTGACTATAAAAATGTTTCTTTTATAATTTGAATAAACAGGACAAGATACAACTTGTTCTGTAACCATCTTTAACTGTTGTTTATTGCTTTGATGCCAGATTAATTTTAACTCTTTAACTGGGGGGAAGTGTCCGGGGGGGAATTGTCCCAATTTGACGGGTTGGAACTGTCCGGGGGGGGGGGGGGGGGAGTGTCCGGGGTGAAGTACCCTAGAACCAAGTTTAGTTATGTGCGTGTTTAATGTTATTATATTATATTATTATTATTATATTATTACCATATTATTTATATTATTAGTATGTTTAAATATTAAGTGATATACCCCAATATCAGGATAAAAAGGAGTACTTTTCCCTAGGGAAGTAGTAACCAAAAGGTTTGCATTGATTTTACTTTTTTCCCGGCGAAAAAGTAAATTAAAATATTTTTTGGTTGAATTATATGTGTTGAAAGAACATTGAAGAAGAAAAGGTTTGCAAGTAATTTGAGCAAAATCCATTCACACACCCAAAAGTTATTGCAACTTTAGTGTCTGCAGGGCAGGGTGTACTCCAATACGGAACTCATATCCAATATATTGTTGGTTTCTGTAGTTAAGGGCAAATATTCGAGAACACTAAATTATTTAACATTGAGTAAGGCAGCATAAGGGGCAGATGAGAGGAAGCAATATAGTAAAATACTACAGTTCAATTTATTTTGTAACAATATATCGCTCTATGTTTTATTAAAGAATTGAGCAACAAAAAAGTACCAATTTAAGAATAAAATTACGTATTACATGGGGAAAAAACGTAGAACATTTTTTTTTCAACATTATCTCTTATTAACCTCGCTTGCTCTCGGTAAATATAGAAAGAATGCCTCGAAAATAGTGAAAATTAGGCGAGGTCTTTACAACTGATAAATTTAGAACCAACTACAGTATCATATTTGTCTTAGCTAATTAGTTAACAAATTTCGATTGTATTAAAATTATCTCAAAATGGTAACTTAATTATCTAATGAATCACAGTATTTTGGACGGACACAATAATTGGGTGTCCTTATTTCTCACGAGTTTGTTTCTTTTTGTTTGTTTGTGTGTTTGTTTGTACACACAACTTATTGCACTCAATGTTGATAGAATTGGATGAAACTTTGATGATAGGCTAATTATCGACCCTAGTTGTGTATGCAAGGTTTTGGTTGGGAGGGACCTGATGGTTGCCTAGCAACAGTGAAATTAATTTTAGAATGACAGATCATAATCGTAGAGTTCACTCAATCAAAATTCTGTCGACACCCCATAGGATTGTGGCTCTACGCTTGTGGTTCAACGCTTGCGGCTAAACGTTTGTAGCTCAATACTAGTGACTCATACTTGTGGCTCGACGCTTGCGGCTTAACGTTTGTAGCTCAATACTAGTGGCTCATGCTTGTGGCTCGACGCTTGTGGTTCAACGCTTGCGGCTCAACGTTTGTAGCTCAATACTAGTGGCTCATGCTTGTGGCTCGACGCTTGCGGCTCAACGTTTGTAGCTCAATACTAGTGACTCATACTTGTGGCTCGACGCTTGCGGCTTAACGTTTGTAGCTCAATACTAGTGGCTCATGCTTGTGGCTCTACGCTTGTGGTTCAACGCTTGCGGCTCAACGTTTGTAGCTCAATACTTGTGGCTCATACTTGTGGCTCGACGCTTGCGGCTTAACGTTTGTAGCTCAATACTAGTGGCTCATGCTTGTGGCTCGACGCTTGTGGTTCAACGCTTGCGGCTCAACGTTTGTAGCTCAATACTAGTGGCTCATGCTTGTGGCTCGACGCTTGCGGCTCAACGTTTGTAGCTCAATACTAGTGGCTCATGCTTGTGGCTCTACGCTTGTGGTTCAACGCTTGCGGCTCAACGTTTGTAGCTCAATACTTGTGGCTCATACTTGTGGCTCGACGCTTGCGGCTTAACGTTTGTAGCTCAATACTAGTGGCTCATGCTTGTGGCTCGACGCTTGTGGTTCAACGCTTGCGGCTAAACGTTTGTAGCTCAATACTAGTGACTCATACTTGTGGCTCGACGCTTGCGGCTTAACGTTTGTAGCTCAATACTAGTGGCTCATGCTTGTGGCTCTACGCTTATGGTTCAACGCTTGCGGCTCAACGTTTGTAGCTCAATACTTGTGGCTCATACTTGTGGCTCGACGCTTGCGGCTTAACGTTTGTAGCTCAATACTAGTGGCTCATGCTTGTGGCTCGACGCTTGTGGTTCAACGCTTGCGGCTCAACGTTTGTAGCTCAATACTAGTGGCTCATGCTTGTGGTTCAACGCTTGCGGCTCAACGTTTGTAGCTCAATACTAGTGGCTCATGCTTGTGGGTCGACGATTGTGGTTCAACGCTTGTGGCTGACGCTTGTGGCTCAACGCTTGTGACTCAACGCTTGTGGTTCAACGCTTGCGGCTCAACGTTTGTAGCTCAATACTAGTGGCTCATGCTTGTGGCTCGACGCTTGTGGTGCAACGCTTGCGGCTCAACGTTTGTAGCTCAATACTAGTGGCTCATGCTTGTGGCTCGACGCTTGTGGTTCAACGCTTGCGGATCAACGTCTGTAGCTCAATACTAGTGGCTCATGCTTGTGGCTCGACGCTTGTGGTTCAACGCTTGTGGCTGACGCTTGTGGCTCAACGCTTGTGACTCAACGCTTGTGGTTCAAAGCTTGCGGCTCACTTGGACGTTTGTAGCTCAATACTAGTGGCTCATGCTTGTGGCTCGACGCTTGCGGCTCAACGTTTGTAGCTCAATACCAGTGGGTCATGCTTGTGGCTCGACGCTTGTGGTTCAACGCTTGCGGCTCAACGTTTGTAGCTCAATACTAGTGACTCATGCTTGTGGCTCGACGCTTGTGGTTCAACGCTTGTGGCTGACGCTTGTGGCTCAACGCTTGTGACTCAACGCTTGTGGTTCAACGCTTGCGGCTCAACGTTTGTTGCTCAATACTAGTGGCTCATGCTTGTGGCTCGACGCTTGCGGCTCAACGTTTGTAGCTCAATACTAGTGGCTCATGCTTGTGGCTCGACGCTTGTGGTTCAACGCTTGCGGCTCAACGTTTGTAGCTCAATACTAGTGGATCATGCTTGTGGCTCGACGCTTGCGGCTCAACATTTGTAGCTCAATACTAGTGGCTCACGCTTGTGGCTCGACGCTTGTGGTTCAACGCTTGTGGCTGACGCTTGTGGCTCAGCTCAGAAGATCAGTTAGAATATCACAAACTCCGAATTTCATCTTCCTAACGAGCTTCTCATAGAGCTATCCTGCTGGCGCACACGAAGTGGGGCCTTCGCGTAGCACATCACTCGAAAGAATTATCAGCAAAATCTAAGCGTGTCCCCTAATCACTTTACCACCTAGAGGCAGACTGGGTAACATCAGTCTGAGGTCTTTAATATATGTTCTAGGCATCGATTACGAATAAAGGATTATAAACAACGAAATGGCTGAATCTTTTCATTTCATCCCACCAGCAATAGACTATCAGATATTTCGACCTCTAGCGGAAAATTGTAGAAGTGTAGTACCTGCAGCAAGGCCAACCCGTATCAGCCGACAATGCGCCAATCGCCAATCAGTTCATTATCAATTGGGCAACTCAAAGCAATAATGGGTTCGTTCTACAGTCAATGAAGCGATCAACGCGCGGTTTTCACATGTGGAGAGCAGAATAACGGCTGTTGAAAAGGAGAATGAGAACAAGCCTATTCCAGTTGCCTTAGCTTCGCGGCAACCGCCAGCACTGGACACACACATAGTCGTTGCATTTCCAATCTATTACTCCGGAATTCTCATTAACTCGAGCGTGGACGCGGTAGGGTTGACTTCTTACACGATGTTCTGGTGTTATTTTGGCCTTAACTGTGCAATGAGGACCATCTCTCTTTACCCATCTAATAGCATTGTCACTGTACGTTATTCCGCCGGATCTATATTTTGAATAGGACATCATGTTATAGAATTGGTAAAGTGAGAGTTGTGTTGCTAATATTCGGATTTATATTGTCCCGAAAACGCCGTATCGAAAAACTGAAAAAGTTCTTCAACGCATTACATGTTGCATCAATCTACGGGAATACTTAATACACGTATGTAGTCTGGTCTGGTCTTCCTTGTCGATTTCAGAGACAGATGAGCAGCTTGCTGATGAGTCATAACTGACTACCGTAAATATTTTCATTTGGAATTTTTGAATCCACATCCTATTACATGTAGCGGGTTATATAGGCTAATATTCGATGCAATCGTGGCCATTTTAATCTTAACTTAAATTTGTTAATGCACGAAACGAAACGAAGCAGCATACCTTGTACTTCACTATTGTGGATCTACGTATCCTTTATTTTAATTAAATAATTAATGTATGAAATATATTTTAACTCATAATCTAGAACTATGTGTGAATGTGTTATTTTTAGTAATTGACTTATATTACATAACTGAAATTTCGTGGCCGGGTTGTGTTTATAAATATGTAATGTTTAAACATTTTAATTCCCTGTAATGCGGTTTACGAATTTTATTATTTTATTACGAATTTATTGTTGATCAAATAAATGCCAGATAGTCTGGCGCTGCGCGCATCATTGCGCGATAAACTAAACTAAACTATTGTAATACGAGATTATTACTAAATGCAGATCCACATCATATTAGAAATTGAAATTTCACTCAAAATGGTATACAAACTAATTTGAATCGCGTGAATTTATTATAAATTTTTGATTTTTCACGGTAAACTATTCTATATACTTCACGCTGGACTACTGTAATTACATAATTGTGCGTAAAGTTACACTTTACACTGTCCAAGATGTTTGTTAAAAACTCGTAAACTACTTTGATACCACAAATTACAATCTAATATAATAATAGTATTTGTTGTTAATAGAATTGAGTGAGAATTGAGACTAATATTAGACTGGTGGTACAAAACGCGTGGCCGTATTTAGCTATATTTGTATTTATAGCTAACAACTCTATGGATGGACATTAGTAACAAGCTCTGCAGTAAGAAACTCAGCCAATGCATCAATTGGTGGAGTAGGAATTCTGTTAAGCCCATTTGCACTTAAGACCCTAAATAACATCGAATCTTTCATCGAATCGAATTCCAGGGTTATGATCGGATGATCATTTGATGGGAATCCCAAGGCAACAGTTATATGTTGCACCTATAACACCAGTTCTAACAGAAATGGGTGCTTACTATTAGACCTAATGGAAGAATGTGAATTGATACCAACAAACAACACATTCGATAAGAGTAAGGGGAAGATTTGGACCTTTCAATACCCTAATGGAACCAAAGCACAACTGGATTACATCCTTATAAACAAAAAGTGGAGAAACAGCATGATCAACTGCGAGGCATACAGCTCGTTCAACCTAATTGGTTCGGACCACAGAATTGTGAATGCAAAGATCAGAGAGTTTGAGAGCCAGCAAACCCAGGACAAGAAAGCAAATCAAATATGACTGGGAGAAACTCAGAACTGACAATGCTATTTTGAAGTTATTTAAAATTTGAATTTAATGCATAATTATTTGTTTCTCATGTTGTTGTAATAATTTATGGTACAATACCAGCTGTATCAACCACCCTCCGTGAAAAAAGATTATGATTCAGTGGGCACTGCTGCTGCTGGTGAAGTAAAGACGAGGTCATACCAATAAATCTACTTTTCTGGCTACCAACACATGGAAAGCGTAGTCGTGGACGACCGGCTATAACATATATAGATCAACTTGAAAGGGATACCGAACTTGGGAGAAACGAAATTGCGACAACTATGGAGCATTAGGAAGCCTGGAAGAATCTCTCCACTGTCCGAGTTCGCTCGACCTAGTAGTAGTAGTAGTAGTAGTACTCTATGGTACAAATAGTATTTTATCAATTAAGTATTTATTAATAGTATTTATTAGTGTAATGTAAATTTATTAGTAATGACGCAGTGGGCTGGGGCTCGAGGATGGGGCGGGTCTCCCGCTCACTACTTGAGATGCGGCCGAACAGTAGTACAGTACTGCCAGACTGTTTCATTTTTAATTATTTACATTATTTTATATTTACATATCTGTATAGGTGGTGGGCGTTTATTTACATTTTGTTTCGGAAAGTTGTAAAAAAGGTGGTTAGATTTCATGAATTGTTATTGTAATATATTTATTAGTAATTATTTATTAAGTAATTAATATTATTCTAGAATAATTAACTTGATATAAATAATTTTGCCTCCATTGCGCTATCATATAATCCATCCTTAACTCAACACAAATACACATCCAAATACAGTAAATACTTAGCTACATTAATTATATTTGTCATATTTTAGATTACAGAGATATTTAGCCAATCAACTGCGCTTGACAACTGTTGCTGTGTTATGGCTGACGTCAAATGCACAAGTTCCTAAAGCGGCCTGATTTTTCGATGTTGCTAATTTTGCGTTTTAAAATCGCTATATTTCAGCCAATATTAATTTTTTTTTTAAGTAAAATTGCTCTCTGGGCAGCTGGGTTTTTTTTCACATACTCTTTCACATGAATCCAACAAAAACGCGAAAAAAATTTCCGAGTCGCCTAGGCCTACCCCATTACCGTACCGGTACCGGTACGGTACTGAATTAGCAAATACATTTTTATTTGTATTTATATTTGATAATTATATTTGATAAATTTATATTTGATAAGACAGTAAGAGAGTACCGTAGGCCTTTTATCTACTGTAATACGTGTGCTTTCATTCAGTACTTACTGCAGTACTGCACTGCCGGTACCATCTGACCTAAGCAACTCCAAGTGCAGAAGTGCAAAATTACAATACAGCAATCTGGCAATATGAGTGAAGTTGCTCGGAAACTTTCCTTTCGCCGTCGGAAGTGTCGTCTCAGCAAAAAGAATGATGTCGACAGTTTGGCTATACTTTGTGATGATTCTGGTAAAGAGAACTCTACTGAAATTACAGCGTGTAGCAATAATAGCGGCGCGGGTCGTAAACGTAGATGGCTAGGTGGTTTCCTTGCCGACAAGACCAACGTTGCTTCATCGGTGAGTGAATCGGAACGCGAACTTAAACCGTCTGATAGCGGCTTCCCGAAACCGTCTCTGCGTTTCTTTGGGAAGTCGGTCGGTTACCAGTCCATCCCGGAAGAAACCTCCCCCGGCGAACACGCTAACAACGGTGTACCGGTACTAGAGACCGAAACTGCTCGGGGTTGCCGTGGTTACATGAAACTCACCAATAGTTGCGAAGTGAATGAATCCGTGGGTTCCACTGGAGTTGAGGTCTCGAAGCAGAATGTTACCGGGGCGGTTGCCGATACCGGTAGTCGTATTAGATGAATGACGCGTTTATAATCCTGAGTTTATTATGAGTTTAGTCAGGTACGGCAGTAGACTGAGTAGAGAAGACTGCAAACTGAACTGTCTGACTTTTTCAACTACAGGTTGATTTGATGCGATAACGATACAGTTGTGGTTGGTAATCAATCATTATAACGGTTGTCGGTGTTTATCATTAGGCATATTGATTTTGACATATTGTCACAGAGCTGCAGAGATTAGGCCTACTTAGCTAAGGCGATCTGCTCTTGTACAACATTATACTGGTATATAGTATAGCCATATTATATATATACCGGTATATAAGTGATACCGGTATGTATAATTGTATAAGTTGTTTTATACAGAAATGACTTTATTGATTATGTTATAAATTTAGTTACTGCCTCGATATAGGGCCTATTTTGCGTAGCCCTACATATATTTGTATTTAACCGCAATAATGCAATATGTATGCAATATGAGACAGATATGTTTTTTTTTTACCGGTAGGTAAGGGTAAGACCTTACAATCATGTTTTTTAAATTGATTATTTTATTAAATTTCTTCGTTTTCTACAACAGCATTTTAATAGAAATTTACACTTTACTTAATATTCTCACAATCCAATACCCTACATATGCAATAACTTGTCTGTATTTAATGAATATATTTTTATGAATCAAGGTCCGCGGTGGATTGGTTGGATGGGGATTGGTCTATCCTAGAATAGATTGCTTCTTTTCTTTTTTTACCCTCATCCATAAATATATAAAAAATCGGCAAATATCGTCCACGGGGAATCTGCCAATCAATGGATCAAAGGAACTGTCAATCAATCGATTTACAATTACCGGTAAGCAGATTTCTTCTGTTTCGATTTTTTTCGATTCTATAGATGGGTTGTTTATGTCTAAAGAATGTGTATTTCTTGTATACCGGCACCGATACGTTCTTACTTAGATGTCTTCTAACCCTAGAAGGGGATATTCTATTATATCTTATAGACAAAATCACGTCCCCCTCCATGGTCAACTATATATATTCATTAATATTATACATTTATCATTAAATATGTATTTTCTATATATATAATTTGACGTACGGTATGAAATATAATCAGTAAACAATATTTAATTTGTAATGTGAGTCTTAATAAAATAATATAAACTATATTAAATAAAGGTATTTATTATTTATTGTAATACCGGTATATATTTTGTTTGACATTTTATTAATATATAATAATGGTTTCTAGTTATCAAATTTATATTAATGTTATTATTTATTAACCATATTTATTTTATTCACCACAACTGCCTGAACCTGTTTTTATGGTATTATGTCTTTACTTTGAAGTTCGAGTTATTTACAATTTCTGATATTTCGAAGACAACATTCAAGGTGGGTGTTCTCCAGGATAGAAACTATTTTATATTGAGTTACAGTTAGTTATAGTAGAAGATCGCTACTTGGAATCTTCAACAAAAAACGTGGAGTTTGTTATAAAATATGTCGCAATTCTAGAACTTTTATTTGCTATTTAAGTAACACAAAATCAAACATGTTACTGGTTTCTATAAGAATATATTGTATTATAGCTTTTGTTTCCAATTCTGGCGAACACGAACACCCAGTATTTTGCATGCCGGTGTGGTAAGGTAATAATATTTTAGTAATATAATTAATCTTAAATTGTGCTTTTTGTCATGTGAAAGTTTACAAAGCTATATTTAAATCATCGCTTCTTCTATTATATTATATACTAAGCGTGACGGTCTTTTATACTAATGATTTACGTATATAAGAGATTATCCGAAAATTTGGCAACAATTCACACGTTTTAAGAGATCGATTTCTAAGAATGAGGATTAACATCTTGTAAACCCAATTGTCATGGATGGATTATTTCCGCCATCCCCACTGGTCTACAATTCAAAGTTCCCATACAGTAATGACGGGTCAGTCTCAGCAGTCTGGTAATGTAGTTCCCATACAGTAATGACGGGTCTTGCAGTCTGGTGATGTAGTTCCCATACAATAATGACGGGTCAGCCTCAGCAGTCTGGTGATGTAGTTCCCATACAGTAATGACGGGTCTTGCAGTCTGGTGATGTAGTTCCCATACAGTAATGATGGGCCAGCAGACTGGTGATGTACTTCCCATACAGTAATGATGGATCAGCAATCAGCAGTCTGGTGATGTAGTTCCCATACATTAATGATGGGTCAGCAGTCTGGCGATGTAATTCCAATACAGTAATGAATCACAGGTGTCAGCAGTCTGTTGATGTAGTTCCAATACAGTAATGGCGGGTCAGCAGTCTGGAGATGTATTTCCCATACAGTAATGACGGGTCTGCAGTCTGGTGATGTAGTTCCCATACAGTAATGATGGGTCAGCAATCAGAAGTCTGGTGATGTAGTTCCCATACAGTAATGATGGGTCAGCAGTCTGGCGATGTACATCCCATACAGTAATGATGGGTCAGCAATCAGCAGTCTGGTGATGTAGTTCCCATACAGTAATGACGGGTCTTGCA